>WOGO01008110.1:0-10802 GCA_015342085.1 Leptinotarsa defecta
TATAAGTCAAATATTACAAATGTGCAATGTACTTAATTTGATACTTCCTGTTGCCTGACAAGTAAGTAATCTCAAACAATTTTTCCAAATTTCTAAACCTTAAAAAAATTTACAACTTCAATTCTCACTAAACTTCCTTTTCAATTAGATCAATTACTTTCAGGTGAGCACTGATGATGACGAAAGTCGAAAGCGCTTTGCAAAAATTTTAAAAATTATACACTTTGATACAAAAACCTCTTCGATTCATTAATTCCTTCTTTGGACTAACTCTTCTACGCAGTGACTATCGAACATTATTTTGACCTCACCATTTGACTCACTATCTTCTGTTATTATACTTGTCATAGTGAGTAATAAGTAACTGTTACCTTGTACTGTTATTGTGCTTATTAATAAATAATACACTTATTGTAGGGTTCCTTCACAAAAAAATTTTGAGAACCTCTGCCATAGATACTATAATATCCATTGGCATTCATATCCATGGAGATTTTCCATTAAAATGTCATTAGTTTTGGTTAATTCAAAGTTTACTACCAAGAATATTCACTTATACATCACTAACAATCATTATTATACGAGTTTATATTGTATGTCTCCACTACCAAAGCCAAAATGGCCAGAACTACATTTTGACTATCGCGCTTGAAACACAGTAAACTATTGCCTTATTTTAGTCATACGATAAAAATTTGTTGAATTGTTAATTCCGTTTAAAAAAAATCATTTTGATTTTCATTTGAATATGAATTTGGTTCTCTGATTATATATTCGTACTTTTTCTTCATTCTGATGAATGTTATGTTGCAATCATCAGCTTGAGAGTTAGGTGATGTTTATACTATTTAATCTCATTATTCCTGACTGATATTTTTGTTTATCATTCACATAATTTATATACTCATTACTCAATGGATTGTTTAAACCCGTAATACAAATGCTCCTATTCAGTGAGCATTTGCAAACTTTCTTGTACAAATATTATGTAAATTTCTAATGCCAATATTTTCAATGTATTTTGTAACACAAATATGGAGAAAATTTCTTGTTGAGTTAAAACTATGTGGGAAACAATCACCTGTTGTCAAAATAATTGTATTGGGCATTGACAGATATGTATGAATACCACGTAGGTAGACATGTTCGAGCATAGTTCCAAATAGGTAGCAAACGACGTTTCATTTTTCTATTCGTGAGTTATGCATTTTTAACCTTCATTCATGAACTCTATCAAAGTGTGCCACTGAAAATATAAGATTCACTACTTGCCGCTCATTGGATTTCACTCTCACTAATTTATTGCAATTTAAATCCTTCTTGAGATATAGTGTTATCGCAAATGTTTGTGAACTGTATAAGAGAAAACATTTTTGGATTTCCGAACATTATTCGTAGACAGATAGGTTTATCGAACCAAACAATTGGTATCCTGTACCAGTTTTTTGATTGATTTTCAAATTCATAGTAGTGATGTCAAACAAGGCGTAAACTTGACTCCAGTGTAACTCAGGAAAGACGTGTGTTCAATCAAGGAATACCTCAATTTTTGTTTCGAAAACTAAAAGTTACATTACATTCTTTTCCAATTCTGAAAACGGAGGCAGATTTTAGCCACCAAAACGTTAATAATATTATTTTTCATATGCAAAATAACTGAATACTGATAAACGGAACATTTACTATGCGAAAAATATATTGAATTTACATAGTAACTAATTAGAGTGAAGTGAAAAAGTTGGCTTTTCAACAACTGAATAAAGTTATCTATCACAATTTTAATTTTTTTCTAATTTGAAAGGTGAACATACCAAAAAAGTCGATAAACTAGTTATTATATTTCAACAGGTTATTGTACAAGTATTTCCTCAGTGACACTAATGTTACTTTTGTATATACACCCTATATACTACTACTTCTTGATGACAATATACATTTCACTTTGGTTCAAATAAGGAAATGGGGAAGAAAACAAATCGAATAGAATGTTCGAAAAACTTATTGCATAGAATTCTATACTGTAACACTGAATCTCAAATTTTTCATTCAATTCATATGTTTCTGTTGTATTATTATTACTCGTTTGTTTTTGCTGAATTATCACGCAGTGTATTAAGTTCTGTAGATTCCACAGAATCTACAGAACTATTCGAAATTCACTTGTTACCTGCTAAAAGAATATATGGGGATTCTTTGAGTTTTATATTTTTTCCATGAGCTTCTTTGGTGATGATTTTTGTTTCATTCCATTCTATGGCATGATCAACAGATGATTTTATAATATAATTTGAAAGTGTTATATTTTTAGGAGTGACAATTTTTTTGACAAAGTTTTTGGTTTTCTACTACTCCAGCTCAATACAGAAAATAGTGGGAATCTTCCACAGAAAGGAAGGAAGTAATCAATTTTGAAAGAAGTAACTGTATACATAAATGTGTAGATCATGGAAAGAAGTAACTTTCAGACACAAATCTGAAAGAAAAATCCTTCCTGAAACAACAGCTATTTTCATATAAACATTGAATTACACGAAAGAAAAATTCTTCCGAAACAAATACTTTTATATGAACACTGAATTATACAGAAAACACTTTTTTCCACTCAGTTTGTATTTCAAACATTCGTTATGGAATTAAATCAGATATCATTCACAGGGTTTCTACACCATATACTCAATGAAAATAAAAATTTCACTTACATGGAACACTGTCATGCTCACTGGTAGACATCGATATTTCGCCGTAAGACACTTGCCTTAGTACCAATCTGGATAACATTATGAGAAAACATCCAAATATCAGTTTGGAATACAAACTGTATTAAGATGGTTTAGTAGAAAGCCAATAACTTTTTTCTCAAAAAATTTCATAATATGTTTCGCTAACCCCGATCCTGCAATCTGCCCCACTTTTTGAAATAACTACCTAATTTGAAAAATATTAATTTCATACGAATAATTTCAGTAATGTAGCTAGCTCAGTACTTTATGTTGAATTATTATTATTATTTTTCAATCTATCAAATACAGATTTTGCAAAAATGAGCTTTCCGTGGAACATTTTTTTGAGGATAGATGCCTACCTGTATGGATAGTTGCCCCACCATGGAAATAGTGGGAAGGATAGGTGCCTGCAGTACAAAATATATCACATTCATACCGTGTAGGTGAACAAAAACCCAAAACAAATGTTAGGTAGTTCAAATCCTGAAACAGCAATTGTCTCCAAGAAACATGAGTCATAATTATAAAAAATATTTTGTTTTTTTTTGAATCTTTCAATTACCATTGAAAAATAATTCTAATATCACATTAATGATCATAATCAAATTTTTAAAACGTTTGTTCAACTGAAATATAAATTATTAAGTTTCAACATGCATAGGTAATCATATTTTTTCAAATTAAATTTTACAAGCATTTATTCAACAAAAATATAAATTCTTGATTGTTGTTATGAAACATTCACATTGGGTTTCAACATGTACATCACACAATCATTTTTTTTATATTGAAATAATACAATAAAGATATCTTCATTATTTTATCCATTTGCATTTTGGGTCAGAACTTTGATCAAAGAATCATAGAAGTTATTGACTTCTTCTCTACTGAGACATTTAGCTCTACCCACGGATAAATCTTCAGTTTGTCTGATAGACAGCTGCAAATTTCGTTCTATAAAACTTCTGAACCATACACCTCCAGCCATTTAGTTTTCGTGGTCGAAATTATGTTTTAGCTTCAGCTTTTCAGCAAATTGATATGGCTTGTCTATTTGGAGAAAATCCTGCACCACCAAGCTTGAGAATGTGCTTTACTAGCCTTTTCTCGTTGTCAAAATCCAAAATACGATGTTCTCTTAAAAAAATGCTTACGTTAATGGATATATTGGAAACTAGAGACAGCAACTAGTTACTTGTGATACACTGTTTGGAACCTTTGGTGTAGTAATGAATATTACTGGAGTTTTATACGAACACCAAATCGTTATTGTTAACACCTCGACACGTGTTCGGGTCACCAAGTGATCATATTCAAGAGGAACCCTGAACTGTAGTTTAGTTTTCTTCTTGAAGATGATCACTTGGTGATGGAAACACGTGTCGAGGTGTTGAAAATAACGGTTTTGTGTTAGGATAAAATTCCAGTAATATTCAACAATTAGTTAATTGAAAGTTTGTAATGTCCTCTAGTACATGATCTTTGATACATACTCAAGGTCAACTTTGTTGTATTTCTAGCAGCATATAGTCTTCGCAATGTTCCCGATGGAATCCCAAACTGTCGGGATATTTCGTTTATCCCCATGGTTTTCTTGTCCATTTCATCGAAAGCTGACTGTAGTAGGTTTTCTGTGGTCCACGAACATACTCGAGCTCGCACTCATTCCTTTTTTTATAATTTCGAGGCATAATTCTGCTGTAATCATAAATGCTAGTATATGGAGGGATATATGCCCCTAAGGGCACCTATACCCTGTACCCTGAAAAATCAAGACAACTATCCTCTCTGGATGGGGATGGATTCCCTTCTGGTAAGTTTCGATATATTATGTTTCCTTAAATTGCTCCAAGAAAATGTAACTCAGAATCGGTGACAATGGTAAGCCCATTGCCATTCCAAATTCATGTTGATAAAAATTCTCCTTGAACTGGAAAAAAGTTTTGTCGGTACATAACTTCAGAAGCTCCAAACTAGCTTCTGCATTCAGTTTCGTTCTATTTTTGAGATTAACATCATTTTCTAATTCAGTCGATATAATTCTTAGGGTTTCATCAACCGGAACATTTGTGAACAAACTCACAACATCGAAACGCACCAGAAGATCTCCGTTCTGAATTTATAATTCATCAAGTTTCTCAATTAAATCGGAAGTAATCTTTATATAACTGTTTCTATTTTCAGACGAAGGTTTCAAAATTTGAAGGAGATATTTTGTAAGTTTTTGAAAAGGAGGGCCGATTGAAATAATAATAGGTCTCAGAGGACAAATCTGTTAGTGTATTTTTGGTAGCATTTTGCTTAGTTTCCGAGTTTTGTCGTGGTCTTCTTTCGTTATAATCTTCAAAAGTTTCGACTGCAACTGCGGCAGTCATCTTCAGTGGTGTTGTTGAAGTACTCTTCTTGACATGTCAATTCTTTTTGGAGCAACTGCAAAATTCAAATCCTTTTGCTAATACGAGTTTTTCGTTCATATTTAATTATCTCGAAGACAAATGTTCGAAAACGAGAAGATAGGAACTTTCAAACTGACAATCTTCTAGGTATAAAGATGTTTATAATTCTCAAACTAGACAAAAATTTGGGTATAAATACAATGACTTACTGACCCCAGAAAAACCTTTATTCCAAAAATATGAACGAAAAAGTCTTTGTTACAATTACATGATTCATTTCATCATTTTCTTACTGGTTGCACTAAAAGTGTTAGATTTGAATAACAGCTATTAGCCGCATACATTTATCTCAAGTTTACTTCAATAAAAAAACACAGTTGTTCAGCTATGAAACAATTATTGAAAAATGCGAATATTGTTTTTTTTACAAATGACTGGTGAAGCAAGGACTCTATAATATATTTTTATTAGTCTATTATAGAAAAATCCTTGAGAACAATTACCACAGATGATGCATTCTCATGTTAATTTGAGAATTATTTCAATAGAACAATTATTCGTTAGGATTTCTTTGGATTTCACTCAACCAGGTTTGTAAGATGTTAAGCTGTCACCCACTTAAAACTACACTTCCTAATTGAAACAAATTCTCACAAACACAAAATTTGACATTGGCAGTCAAATAAATTACCTAGGTCAACCATTGTATGCATATCATGCCCGGAGAATATCAAGTTAAAAAAAACATCATGAAATTATTACGTCGCCTGAATAAAAGAAGAATTTGAACTATCAAAATACGGTTCCCCACATTTATGATGATGATAATAATAATAATAATAATATTTTTCGTTCCAACCACTCATATGCGTAACCTTGAGTGATGTTGATTAGGAGCAGATTTGGCCGTATTTTATAAGTTATAACAGTAACAGATTATATACATAAACAGAAACCAAACTAACGGGGAATGAGGTGACTCATACAAGGTTGTCAGTCTGTGAAAATATTGCTATCAAATATAACAATAAAACAACAAATGTATTAGATGTGAATCTGAATGACATTCTGATAAAAATTGTGTTAGTTATGAGAGTCGTTACCGAGAGAAAATTTTGCATAATGGCAAATCATTTACTACGGCTGATATCTCAATCGCCACAAAAGAACCAGGGAAGGAATTTCTGGCACAAACATAACAATCTGCCCTGATAGCAGACAAGCCCTAATAGCCTTGAACAGACAACGTGTTACCTCAGGGCTAGTACCAGAGTGCCACCAAGATTTGGCCAAAATTGTTATGTTTCTGGCAAAAACATAACAATCTGCCCTGATAGCAGACAAGCCCTAATAGCCTTGAACAGACAACGTGTTACCTCAGGGCTAGTACTAGAGTACCACCAAGATTTGGTCAAAGCCTCGGTAGATAATAACATTATCCTGAGGTTAAAGGGGGTTAAAGGGCACGACAGGAGGCAAGGTAATCGCATTGCCGACCCTTTAGCCAAGGAAGCGGCTGGACTGAAAATTTTAGGACCTAGTGGCACCTACGGTCTGATGACTTCGACAACTGCAGAACTAGTCAAATGTTACACCCATGCTCAATCCCCAACGAGATGAGATGGAATCAAAGGATGCAATCTCGCCAGGATCACCTTGGACGACCCTGGGAAGCTGGCACCGAAGAAATATCTGGCGATGACCAGGAAAAATATACGCTTGATAGTAGGATTTCTGACTGACCACTGTCAACTAAGGAATTCTATAATATAGGGCTAGTGGAGAAACCTCTATGCAGAATGTGTGAACAGGAAGATGAGACTGTCAGGCATGTCCTATGCGAGTGTCCGGAGTTATCGTCGATGAGAGAGTGTTTGTTTGGCGAGTCTTGGCCTACACCTGCCGATATAAAAGAGATGTCTCCCAATGACCTGTCCACCTTCCTGGAAAGGACAGGATGGACGATGACCTAGGAGGTCATCTGCTGCAGGCTTACACTCACCCTCCCTACTCTACAGATACAGATTATTCAAAATATTCATTTGAAATTTCATTGTTGTATTCGAATTGTACTCCGAACTATCCAAAATATCTCCTGGTGTTTGAAAAGTAGAAATTTCATATAAACATAACTAAGCATTTCGAAGAAAGCCCAAACTTCAGAGGTGAAGTAAAGAAAAAGTAATTCATCAAGCACACCTTATCTCAAAACTTTACTGAATATCCCGCGGCAAATCTTCCAGTTGTCGGAAACCCAAAGATATATACTGAAACGTTTTATCAAAGAATATTATACTCGGGACCGTTTGTCCCAATCCAATGTTCCATTAGGAAAATGAGACGTTAACATAAACACAAAAGCAGAAGGGACCATCCTAGTTGATAGGAATGAATATACATTTCAGTGGTGAATGTGAACATGACCTATCGATACGTTTTTTGTGGGCTATGGATATTACGATTAAATTAAATCACTCCGTCCTTTGTTGAAAACCGGATGAAAATCCGTTTAATAGTTTTTGAGTTTATAGCGTTCAAACAACAGGCAGACAAATACACGTAAACAGACAGACATATATGGGGGTGGACTTTCATCTTTGATGAACATTGAATCAATACTCGTTTACTGAAAAGATTGAAATTCAATTCACCGAATCGTTATTGATATTGTTCCAAACTTTTTATCAAAAAGCAACCCACAACAGCTGAGTATTTTATCGAAGGTAATATCTGAGATATTAGAATTCTTCACAGATGAGTTAGTCGGTCGGTAGCTGGTCGGTTCGACGTGGATGCTTCGTTCACTCACTCGAATTGACTGCCGTGTTGGTCGGTAGAAATCACACGTTAAAAGGTAAGACCTCGTTAATTCTTAGCTCGCACAACTTTAGACTTCTGAGGGTTGTAGTTCATAGGGTAGCGGCAGATGGTTAACGGAAGAAACAGTATTTTCAACAGAAGTTTCCTCTAGAAGATCTGAAGGTATGCATTAACAGGTTCACTAGTTCTTTTTTATATCTTCATCTGAATTGATAGAAGAAACGCTAAGTGTGACTGTGTGATATAGTTATATATCATTGAAAATATAAATTCGATCGTGATATTATAGAGTTGGTAATAAACTAGTCAAATACCCTCGAAACAAATCAGTCAACTAGCCCCACAAGCCATTTTTATTTCCTAAAATGTATGAAACGCAACTGCATCTGTCAGACTGACAGCTGATGCAAACTCCAAGTCGACTTTACAGAAAGGAATGCTGACTGAAGGCAGGTTTCACATAACAGAGTCGACATATATTGACAAGATGATCTGGTAGAGCCATGTATATTTTGATTGCTTTATACTCAACTTCTCTTGTACGTATGTATTCTCAGATTGTCTGAAGAGAGCATTGTTATATCATTGTCAGTATATAAGTACTTGTCTATATTTTCTGTAAATAGTTCAGGATTGGTTTTGACAAAATCAAGCAATCTAAATATTAATGAAGAAAGTGTTTTGAAGGGGAATATGCAACTTCAAAAAATGAGTGCTCAACAATACGTTTTTGCGTCAGAAAAACTTCATTTGCTAAGGGGAATCCTTCCCCAAAATATCAATCCATAAGATAGGGTTGACTGTATTTGGGCGCAGTAGAAAATTCTGAGAACTTCAGAGTCAACTGAATCATTCAATTTAGGCAATAAATAGCACATTCTATCCAGTTTCCAGTGATATGACATTTCAAAGATAGATTTGCATCAGTTTCTACCCCTAAGGACTCAGTACTTGAGCAATAGAAACAGATTTTGAAGCAAGTTTCATGTACACATTACTGTGATGCTTTATATAATTGCAGTATTACATTTCCGTTCTAGTTATATTCAAGCAAAAACTTTTTTTATCGCACCAATTCAGTATTGAAAGTGACTTATTCTGGGCCAGAATACATTGGTCCAAAAATATACAATTTTCTCACTGAATATGTGAAGGCTTCAAAGCAAGTGATTTTCACTATAGTAAAGATTTATTATTATTCTTTTGGCCACTTTCGTTGCTGTGTTGTGTTGCTGTGCTGGTGTTGTCATATTTTCAGATACATCATTCACATGTTATATGAACACTACTGGCCCAGGAATATATCCTTGGGGTACACTCAAATTGATATTTCTGGTAGACGAGTAGAACTTCCCATATCACTATCTATTTAAAATTTCAGAGAAACCTGATGAGTTCTTCCATTAAAAAAATAGGATTTGAACAGCCTCAATGCTACACCTCTAATGCCATAACATTCAAGTTTATTCAGTAGAATATCAAGTGAATGATATGAAGTGAATGATCAAGTGAATCAAAGTCCCTTGTAAGATCCCTTGTCCCTTGTAATTGCCAGTCAATAATTAACGTCTATCAATTAGGTCTACCACAAATTTCAATGACTGACAAATGACATTTTATGTTATCTGCTTGGTAGAAATCCATGAATCAAGAATGTTCTGTTCTTTGTAACTATTCAAGTAGTTTTTGTCATTGCTATTGTCTTTCTTAAAACACTGGCAACAGTGAAATTTGCCTGTTGTTGCCAAACTGATTTTGGCCCCTTTTTTATGGACTCAAATGATTTTTGCATGCTTAACTTTCTCTGAGAATATTCCCGATTTTAAAGTTCTGAAGTTGATCATGATATTGTATAAGTATTGTTGAATTATTATTGAAATGTCGCTGATATACCTGGAATATGGTGGAGTTATTATATAGTAGTCCTTTTGATCGGGACACTGTATCCTTTTTCTAATCCTCAAAATGCCTATACCTATTCCCTTTTTGCCAGCCCAAACAATTCCACACGCTTCGTATGCAAACGCTTCGTATGCAAATCGTAACTGTTCGAAATCGTATATCTCTGATAGCGATAAACATCACCCGACAAAACCGATTCAACCCCCATAGGAAAAGTTGCCTTTAATGCAAACCAAAACGTTATGAAAACTGTTGCATGTTTCTCTTTTAGTCGGGTAAAGAAGCACCTATTGGGTGAAAATGAAATTTGAGAAAATATACTGAATGAACAGGTAATTTCCAAGAATAATAATGAAGTCCTTAGACTTTGAAATTTCAATCGTGGGATTAATATCGGGCTTGACTGTAATGTAGCTTCAATGCATTTCGATTCATATTTGAATTTTCTGTTGAAAATGCATAAAAATTTTCAGAACTTTTTCAAAGAGAATGCTTTTGTAACCCAAATTAGATATTTTTTTTCTCTATGAAGGTGTGGAAGTGGAAAGCTGAATAAATTGAAAGTGTTATATTTTTAGGAGTGATTAATTTTTGGGAAAGAAAGTTTTTGGCTTTCCACTACTTCATTTTGATTCTCACAATTTTTTTGTATCAAGATGGAGCCAAGATGGACAGCCAAAAACTTCCTTTCCTAATGCTGAATAGTTTTTTACCAAGAACGAATCTATCCTGAAAAATACATTCAAATTAAATTAATTGCTGATTGATTTTCTTATCAGGCAATCACTTGTTTTTGAAAAATCATACACATGATAGTTTCTCTTATCATTCATTTTTTATTTATCATTCAATGAATTCATAATCTGTTTAAAAAAAAAATCTGTTTAAAATCTGTTTTTCCGTTAATCAGTTGAGAAACTTGTGCAAGCTAAGGACTAACGAGGTCTTACCTTTTAACGTG
>WOGO01008111.1:0-10802 GCA_015342085.1 Leptinotarsa defecta
CTCTTCTCTTCGAATTGCGTAAATTTCGTTCAAAGCTCGGCTGTATAACTTTTTGATAATAAAGAAGGTCAGTGTTATAATCTTCATTCGGGTTTGAAGGCCGTCGTGGTTTGGAACTGCATCCTAACGTTTCGTCAGCACGAGTGGCAGGCGGTGAACCATCAAGATGAATAAACCTCTGAAGAAGCCAGCCACTCTTGGTGGTGGTTTGGAACTGTATCCTAAGGTTTCGCCAGCAAGAGTGACTGGCTTCTTCAGAGGTTTATTCATCTTGATGGTTCACCGCCTGCCACTCATGCAGATGCAACGTAAGGATGCAGTTCCAAACCACGACGACCTTCAAACCCGAATGAAGATCGTAATCTCGGCAGCGAAAGCCTTAACCAATTAATAAAGAATGTTTTAGACTGCTATCGTAATCACTGTTGACGGCTATTTGTTTCATTATGTTCAGTTCTTTATTGAAATTCGCCTCTGACAAGGGCACACTTATTATTCTGTGGATCATACTGTTGAAAGCTGCTACTTTGTGCTGATACAGGTGGGTGGACGAAGTATGAATGATAATATCTGTATATGCTGGTTTACGATAAATTGTTAGTTGTTAACTTTTGTTATTGCTAAGCCCAAAAAATTTAAAAAAATTACAGTCGTCCTTTTCCATCTCCATGGTGAACATGATGGAAGGGTGGAAAGAACTGATGAAATTCAAAAACTGTCTGTTCGTTCCTGTGAAACTTACCAGGATATCATCCACATATTTATACCAATACACGAAACTTCTTACCAGTGGCCTACTGTGTATTTTTCTCTCCAAATCATTCATGAAAATCTCTTCCAGAAAGGGACTAAGTGGGTTTACCATTATGAGACCTTTACAGGGTGAGTAATAAATTTCACTGAATTGAAAGTAACTAACTCTGTGACAAATGAACCGTAAGCAAGTCTAATATTTCCTTTTTCACTATCGGATTGATAGACCTTTCGTCCAATAGATCATCGACAAGAGTAATCGTTTCTTTCATTCGAAGGAATACTTGAGAAGTGAGACAAATTGGTTTTTCAAGCACTGAATCTGTTTCAGCAAAAATCTGTGTTGGTAGTGGAACTGATGTGTCCTAATACCGAATCCGTTGGAAATTAGAAACTTTATTGTCACTCATATCATTTTTCGCTGGATGATCTCGTCGCCCCTGGTGAGCAGAGAGTAATAATAATAATAATAATGATAATTAAACTCAAAGACGGAATAACAGGATTTTCTTCTAACGTGTATGTTTGTTGTTTGCAATCAACTTGTATATTTCTAAGAATTATAGAATTTTCCTAAAATAAGATATCCCAAACTTGACCCATTGTCAATTAATAGGTTAACATGATCTTTTGATCAGTGAATCCTTGCTTCCAGTTCAAGAAGAAGTGAGCCATTTACTATAACTTTCTATCACTATCTGGAAGCATCGGTTTCATCAGCCTACAGCAAACAAAGCATCTGTCTTTATGCAAGCAACTCACTTTCAGCCTCATTCTCTCAATCACTCTCGAACAAAAAAAATACTTTGGCAAAATCAATTACGTAATGTTTGGAATCCTTCTCTGCAGCAGTAGAGAGTGGCAATAAAAATAAATGGGATTCCAAATAACCAAAAGGAAAGTAATAAAAGCCGACACACTATGTAAATTCATTGAAATCTTCCGGGCTCGGCGGCGGGGAGTTTTTTGTAGATCTGTGCGCCAGGCACCGCCATTGGATTTAAAGATAACTAATGTAAATACAAATTTGGATTTGGAGCCACTTCGGTGCTGCTGCTGCGGCTGCATTAAGAATGATTTTCGAAATGCATGAATATTAAAGTGTCTTGTAGAGATTTAGGGCGGAAGAATATTATCACGGAGGAGGGTTGAGATCCCTTAAAGGAAGTGCCCTGATTTATTCTTCAAATAATTCAGGATTACTTGGTTAATTTATCTTTTGATAATCAGAAAATCTTGCAATGTTTATTGGATTTACCTACGTTATGATTGCTTGACTGCATATAACCATCATAAAGTTTGTGTCGTGAATCGTTACCTTACGAAAATTTTATAGATCTCCATGTGAGGAGCTGCTGCTTGAATGAATACTCGTCTACAGACATACCTCTATATTTATTTTTTGAGCATTCTCCGAATAATGTTGTAAGAGATAAGACACAAGTTCGATGAGTATTTGAGTATTTCAAGGGTTTCATCTATTCGAATAAACAACTATGACATTTCACAATTTTGTGTTGAACATAATTATACTTCCATGATTATACATTTATCCAAATATAAACAGTTCTGATAATAATATTTATAGAAACAATTTCATAAGTAAAATTCTGGAAAATATGTGGATGACTCCAAATAAAAAAAGAACAACCTTTGAAGTAATCCAACATTCTAATAAACTACTCTACAGAATCTTTCGATATTGTTTGCTTGTAAAGAATCATTTGAAATTTACAAAAATTGGTGGCGTATATTTCCAAAAATGAAAAAACAGAATATTTTATAAAACTCGACCGAAAATGGATCTAAATGGATTTAAATGATAGCTTCAGTTATCACCTTAAGACGATTGTGGATACTAACAATCGAAACGTCGTGAATTAACTTGGTTTGGAATCTTTTTAATTTTCAATTTTTTTGTTGATAATTTTTTATTTTCATCTGGTGTTAACAGTTGAATTTCATTTTTGATTTTTGTTTTGGTTGTTGCTTGTATTTTATTTCATTGTAATTTTAGTTTTTGCTTAAAATAATTGTTATTTTTCAGCTAATTTTTCAATTTTTTTACAGATCTTTTCAGTTATTTCAAATTAATATATATCAAGTTTTATACTTGTTAATGGGGTCAAACCCGAAACCGATCGTAAAAATAAAATCTATCAGTGGTATTTGAACAAAAGTGTTTTTTATTCATTTCTTTTAAGTGATTATGAATTAGCATAAAGTAAACAAGTCATCAATCATACATAATAAATTTATATCATATTAGAAGTTATCACCCGAAGACGATCGTGGATACTAACAATCGAAACGTTGGGAATTAACTTGGTTTGGAATCTCTTTAATTTTCAATTTTCATTTCTTGTTAATAATTTTTAATTTTAATCTCGTGTTAACAGTTTAATTTTCTTTTTAATTTTTGGTTGTTGCTTGTATTTTATTTTATTGTAATTTCAGTGTTTTGCTTAATGTAATTGTTATTTTTAGCTAATCGCTTTTTATTTTTTTTTACACAGATTCTTTCAGGTATCAATTTATGTTATATTATGCTTTGTTAAGCATTGAGTAATCAAAATAAATAATAACGGAATTATATAGAAGAAAATAAGCATTGGTTGTCTGAAAACTTAAAAATTCAGAATTTGTATCGAACTGCTCCTTACCATATTGAAACTTCACAATGAAAGTGACACTGTAGAGCAACACGTATGTCGCTAAACAATAGCTTTTTCAAGCAAGTGAAAATTTTACCGTTAGCTCTATTGAATAAAATTTCTTCTTGAGAATCTATAATATAAAGAATAATTCATAAAACAAACAAAAAAATTGTATTAAACTTATAATTATATTCCATAAACCTTTTCTGGCTATATTCTATGATTGTTAGACGTAACAGGAACAAAAAGCAGTAAAGTTTTCAAAAGAGTCTATGAACAACACCATTCTCAAGTTCATAAGCAGCAAAATCATTAGCAGTTTTAACAGAGCGACGTGTATATAGATCATGTTGTTCTAAGGGTCAAGTGGGTCTTATTTTACAGTAAATACTGTATTTTTTATTTCAACAAACAAAAACTTGACTAAAGTAAATGTTGTCTTCAGAAGCGACTTGTCTTTATATGACTTTAATAGTAGGGAAATTATAAATTTCATCTGGGATATTTTTTTTCGAAGTTACTTTCGTTATGGAAACCATCACGAACAAATATAATTTTCAATATTGGTAACATGACATAGATTCTCAAACAGAATTTCCATTGAAATTGAATAGGTATTTTCAAATAGTTTGACAGAAATGGCTACCAAAAGGTGTCGACTAATTTTCAGAAACTGTTTAAAATCTTGTACACGTACTTATTGTAGCTTCAAATATTGAAAATTAATTATTGTTACAATACTTACGAAATCATAAATACTCACTTCCAAAATCATGAATTTCAAATTTTTAAAATTTTTCTCTTGAATTCCAATATCACTCGAGAGATCACTGTAATTACAATAAAAAATAAGTGAACGTTTCTCCAATTTTTTGCTTTTCAACTTTCCATAGTGTGTATCTAGATCAACAGTTTTATATATTAGAAAAACTTAGGAGTTCGTCTCATCAAATAAAAAAATAATCTAAGTAATCTAATATAGTTACGTGTTTCTTCACTTTTGTAACCACCATCAACCTGTAGCTTTCCAAACTGGGTTGGAGAGTTGTCTGCACAGACTTGAAACATTTCATTTCAAAAATATGCATTTGTACATGATTTATAAATTGTCATTCTTCAAGTAGTTTTCTTAGATGTTCTGTGATTTTCTCGAGTTATTTTGCATAATACCTAGATAGCATGTATTCAACGATTCATTCAGTATTTGTATATTTTTCATCCTTTAAGATTTCCTTATTGTACATTGCCTAACCGTTTTCTAACCATTTTTACAATGTACTTTCTGTCCAAGAAGAGGAGAAAAAGATATATATACACAAAGTCGGTTAAGTATATAAGGTGGAAATTGGCATTTTAGGTCTCATTCAAATAATGTTTTGAAATTTGGAAAATTGTTCTTTTCGGAGGTATTCAAACGAACTGATATTTGTCAATTACGTTTCAATTTTTCTGAAGTTATTTGAAGAGGTATCAGAACACCAAAAAACACAATCTCATTGTCAGTTATCAAGTTGTATCGCGTTTATAGAATTTTATCCGACATTTTATATCCGAGAAACCATCACCGGCTTTACTTTTTCATATGTACCATAAAAAAGAATCACCTTTCATGAGTTGGCCTTCTTGGCAACAATGTCAATGATGTATCATACATCATACATAATAAAAAGTTACATATGTTTGAAACGTCATTCGAACAAACTTAAAAGTTGGAAACTTTTTTCTAATTTAACTGATTCTGTATCGACTTACGCTTTGAGATTTTCCCAAGTTGGCTATTTATCTTGAACATACTATAGATTCGTAATTTGAATCAGCCAGAATTTTCAATTTATTTTTCTTTTTCATTTCTTCTCCGTGTCGGAAACTTCCACTCTCGCTTTGTGACCAGAGACGGCTTGAATTCAATTATATAACAGCTGTCAGGAAGGCGTACTTTTCGTGAGGTTGGCTGAAACTTCACGAAATCATCACTCTCTATTTCTCCCGAACTACATTTTCCCAGTTTATAATCTCCATTTTTGGTAACCTGGTCAAATATAACAATCATAAAACACCAATTGTGTTGGGAAATGATCATCGTTTTCATATCTCTCTTTACCGAAATAGGAGAAATGACTTGGAAGTTGATACTGGCTGTGTGGCGAAACGACGCATTAAGGTTTTCCGATGGAAAGTGCTTCGGGGAAAATGGTCACATAAGTATACCTTCGTCCCCGATTTGGCCCAAATGACTCTTTAAAAGTGTCGGAATGACCCAATTTCGGAACTATATTATAGGATCATTTTGGTCAATTACGTTCGTGCCGCTATTAGCGGGAAACCGCAAACTAGCGTGTCCATGGATACTGGACCAACATTTCTGTATAACGATATGATGAAATTTCCAAGGAGAGCAGATTTTGATAATAAAATTGTTCTCAAGGACGACATCAATGAAAATGTACCAAAAATTCGAACATCTCCTGTTTCCACATTCTTTTTTTCTGAAGGCATATCTTACTTTCGAACATTTCGACAAATCATTGAAATATTTTTCAAATGATTTGAATCAATAAGTTTCTGGCAGATAAAAACTGTGTTTGTTTGAAGGTACGTTTGAATATGCCAATCATGAATTTAATAAATATTTTGAAAATAGTTAATTATTTGTTAATCTTAGATATGATTATTTTATGAATGAATTTTCTTTCTTTTACATTTATGTATCACATCCTAATCGATTCATGTTTTGAATAAAAATATAGCATGGAAATGATATAATGTTCATTGGATTATGGACCAGTTAAAATTGGTCATAATTCTGAGAGTGGCAATACTTTTCATGTTTCATCTTTGAGTTTCGGTAATTCTAAATACATATTCAACATCTACTGTCTTGACTCGTATTACCAAGTTTTAGGTAGCTGAAAATAACGCGAATAAAATAATCTCCAGAATACATGACAAAAATAATCGATAACCCAAAAATTTTATCGTGATACTTCAAACTAAGCAAAAGGGTCCTTTTCGGACTCAGTGAGTCACGATACCACCAATTACCACATCCTATTCAAAAGGATGAGATACCCTAGAGGACGAACACACGTCGTTAGCTTTAATGACCTTCAAATCCACAACCCCACTTGGGCGGACTGTATTAGACCAGCGTGTGGTTTGTCAAACCCACTGACGGCTTAATTTAACTAATATAGATTTACTATAATATTATATACATCTTTACATCCGTAGTTCCTTTTGATAGTGTTAATCGTTCCAGTCGTTACTAAAAGGAAATTCATCGTCCAGATACGACGTCCATCGGAAATATTACGTGGGTCGATATTTATATTTTCACCCTAGTAATGTTATTTTTTTATGATTTTTCACTTCTGCATGCGTTCGAGCCATGTCATATTTTCTGTTTGCTACTGAAACTCATGCCTAAGGCTTCCCTAGTCTAAAAGCATGTCACATGACAAACTTGAATTAATAATTTGGCATAAGATCTAACTTTGGACGACCTCTACGACTTTCATCGCTAAGCAATTGAACTGGTGCCCAACAACACTTAGTGTTGTCGGGTTTTAAAATGTAAATATTGCCCTACGTAGAACTAAATCGAACAGTGAAACAAAAACAAATATATCTACTGTGTTCAGAAAACCGTTATGGTTTCTTATGCGTTTCGTTAGCGAAAAAAATTCATTTCATTTGATCATTCGTTTTCGATGTCTATTATTAATTACAAAAAAAATGCACTTCAAATTCGCAACTGAACAATTTAAACACAAACTCCAGAATAATAAGCATAACTAAGTTTCACATTTAGTTGTTTCGATAAGCTGTTTATCGTTTTAATAACGCCGTTTTATCAACAGTTGAGAAATCGATGGAAGGATATCCTCAAAACGTGATGCTGAATATGAAAGGTTCTTCAGACTAAAAATGATTCGACGTTTTGAAGCCATTCCTTGGAATGCAACCACAAGTTCTCGAATTTGAACGATACTGAAATTTCGCTTTATGCAGGCAAGGGCTGTAAACTCAATTATTTGGAATCCTTTGAAATTCATGAACATTTCGGATGTAACCTACTGAATGGCCAAATTGACCTGGTATACTCGCCGTTTTTCAGATTAGCTTACCCACATAGTCACAGGTAAACAAAATTCAGTTGATGAAGTCATTAGGAACCGTCTGTTATTACCTTTTCCCATATATTCAATGGCTTCAAGTCTGTGGAATATACAGCTACCTCGGGTGTTCCACAAGGAAGCAACCTAGGTCCACATCTCTATAACACCTTCATAAACGACATAGTTGAGGTCATTGACATCAACTGTTTGATATAGGCGGATGACCTAAATTGTGAGATCAAAGGCATCGAGGACTGTCTTCAACTCTCCCACAATCTGGAACGTGTTGAGCAATGGTGTTTTCGCAGCAATCTTCCTTTAAACGAGAGTAAATGTAATGTAATGACGTACACACTAAAAAATCGTACATTTCCATGTCAATATTTAATAAACGATACTCCACTTCAACGGCCCCTCACATTCACCGATCTAGATGTTAACTTGGACACAAAACTATCCTCCGTACCTCACATTGAAGTCACTTTGTCTGCTGCAAACAGAATGTATGGATTTATTGCACGAATCTCCAGAGATTTCTCGGTTGCATCTACATCGAAAACCTTATACTATGCTTTCGTCAGATCAAACTTATAATATGCATCCATAATCTGGAATCCATCTCATCAGTTGTATACAGAGAAAGTTGAATCACTACAACGTCGTAACCTATAACTTCTACTCCTATAGATTAGACAATATCTATCCGCCAATTGGATTTCCCCATGATGCATTGTTAGCTAGACTTGCTATGAATAGAATAACTTTTTTCGAGATCAACTGCCCTATCACCAAACTGATATTTTGCACTCGACGCGCGTTTCGCCAACAAAGTTAGCATCCTCAGGAGAAGAAAACATCAGTTTGGTGTTAGGGCAATTGATCTCGAAAAAAGTTATTCAACTTTCACACCAAAGGTTCCAATCTCATCGTTAATCATCGTTATTGCTATGAATAGCTTGAGTTACTGTCGTGATTGTCACTCCACAATTTTTCTTTTAAAACTGATTAATAATTTAATTATTGACCCACATATGCTGCTCAATAACATGTATGTCAAATGCAATTCAGCAAGTTTTCAGCACATTTTTCACTGTCCCATCTCTGAGATTAGGCCGCTTTACTTCAGCTAATTCTATATATATTGTTTTCATCTTATACCATATTGGAATTGTATTGTATTGTGATTTGACTTATATCCCTGTTCTGTAGTTGTGTGTAACCTGTAGAACAGTGTATTAGTAAATAAAAATAAATAAAACAATAAATAAATATCGAATGATATACCAGAACTGCTATCAAAAGAATATCTGCTGTCGTTTGAACAGTGACAAAAAACGACTGCAATTTCGACCTTGATGTAAGGTGTAATTAAACCTCAGTTACAAAAAAAAGTAATCTTTCCAAAATACTTTCCCAATACCAGAACAAAATTACGGTCTCTCGACGCGTGTACCGCTAACCAAGTTAACGTTCTCAGGAGATGATTATGACTAGTCATATATAATGGACACACAGGTTATCTTCTCGCAATGAGTCTCGGAGTGAGAATGCACGAGGTGGCCTCAGAAGTAGTTGGGCTTGAACCGACGAATGATCAATTATATCCGCAAGAAAAAAACAAATCTTGCCAATGGAATCGTCTACTCTCTTTGGAACACAGTAAAATAATGAACTTCAACGGGGAAATACAAAGAAAACGTATTGATCTTTTTTCTTCTCCCGTCTTTTCCGTTTCTCATTTCCTTTTCTTCACTTCACTACATACCACAACCGAGTCCTGAAATTCTTGGTGATACCAATTCTTCACAATGAAACTCCATATGTGGAATGGACGACAGCACAACATATGTTTTTTTTTATTTCGGTGCATTTTTGATGGCCACATACTGGTCAAAACATTGAGCAACGTTATGCAACGTTTCAATGACAAATTAAAATCTGTTTAAAATCTGTTTTTTCCGTTAACCAGCTGTCGACAACCCTCAGAAGTCGAAACTTGTGCGAGCTGAGGATTAACGATGTCTTACCTTTTAACGTGTGCTTCCTAACATTCTACTGGTTCTTATGAGGTGCTTCCTTTCTGGTGATATTTCTAAAATCAATTGGATCAACTTCCGTATTAGAATGGAAACCTCTGCAACCTCTTTCATTGTTCAATGGAACACAAACACACTTGGTCAATGATAAAAAAGAAAAAAACCAAAACGTTTCGATCTGAACGCAGGTAGCCACAAAGCAAACAGGCTCCTAATGCGGTGGCGGTTGGGAGTTTTTGTAGTTTTTTAAAAAAGGGTTTAACCCAATTTTGAGTTTGAATTATCAAAACATCCGAGGGCTTTTTGTGGGACATTCGGTTGTTTAGAAAAAAATATATATGAAATTTCCAAAATAATGAATAATGATATCTGGTATATTCCAGAAAGGAAATGAAAAATGGCCATATTCTCAACTTTTGTTCAAAACGAGACAAAATTGTGAGAAAAAAACAAGTTAACAAAAACGATCCCTTAGTAGAAACCTTTTTCTTGTTATTTTAAACTGATAACGAATCCTTGTTCGCACAATAAGCTCTGAAAAATAAAAAAAGTTCAGAAAGCGGAATTATGAAACACCCATTCACACGTATATACTTCAATAATGTTTTGCATGTGTATTTATGTTGAGGCCAGTAAAAAGTCAATGAAATTTCAGCCGTATCGGAAGCTATTCTGACCATCTTTTTAACTGTTGTTTTGTGTTAGCACTTACCATTTCTCCAATTTATATTTTTATTCGTGCTCTAACTCTTGAAGAGTTTGTTGTAAAGTGTTTCGTATTGTTAACACTATGCCTCGAGTGAAAATACTTCGTCGTATTCCTCAACTTTGAGATTTTGAGAGAGGACGAATTGTTGGCTTACGTGAGGCAGGTTTTTCACTTAGAGAAATTTCAAGAAGAACCAATCGATATTTGCGTACTATTCTAAGATGTTATCAGGCATGGACCCAAGAAGGCCAAGAACACAGAGCTAGGGGCACCGGTCGTCGCAGAGGAACAACAGCGCGTGAGGATCGCCGATTAAGAATTTTGGCTCTCAGGGATCGGTTCATTTCTTCTAGGGCAGTTGCGAATCAGTGGTTTGAAAAACACGGAAAGTTTGTTGGAATACGTACATCATATTGGCAAATGAGAAGTTTCGGAGTTTTTTTTATAATCCCCATTGGGTGTTGCCACTGTCTCTCGAGCATCGACGCAACCGATTGCACTGGTGCAGAGACAATAAATTGGGATCAAC
>WOGO01008112.1:0-10801 GCA_015342085.1 Leptinotarsa defecta
GCGAATATATTCGAATTTTTTATTCATTTCTGAAGACGGAGGCAGATTTTGGCCTCCGAAACGTAAAAGATAAGTATTATTTCTTAATAATTTCTTTGATAGGCAAAATTGTTAAAAACGATAAGTTACTGATAAATAGAAGATTTCTCTTTGTGAAAAATACTTTGATTTTTACGCAGTAACTTATCGGGGTAAACTAAAAAGTTTGCCTTTCTACACTTGTATAAAGTTCTCCATTATAATTTTTATATTTTTCAGATTGTGGAAGGTAACAAATACCCAAAAAAGGTCGATAAAAATCTTATCAGACATATTGAATCTACCATTATATAATTTTGCAGTAACCTTAACTTTAGAAATCGACTTGTTTATCAAACTATACTTATCATTCCTTCAACATTTTACTTCGCTGATGATTTGCACTTCTTAGTAAACAAGACCACCATATCTTGATTAAAATCTGGATTTTGTTTGGATGAAAGTTACCAAGTTAAATTTAATGTTAATAAAACCAAGGTAGCAGTTTTCTCTAAGATAAATGAGACAAAACATAATGTCAAATTAGACCATCCCCTGATATATTGCTGATATATGAAGAGCTTCACCAAATATAAGATAAAGGCTGCTGGATTTTACCAAGGGCATACTTTGAAGGGTAAAATAAAAAAAAAATTAATTCCTCTTTTGTGTAAACATTGTAGTTTACATAAATTGAAAGGATATATTTTTAGATTTTTTTTTTGGAAAGAAAATTTTGGACTTCTACTTCTCCATCTTGATACAAAAAATGTGGAAATCTTCCAAAGGAAGGAAGGAAGCAATCATTTTCAAAAATTAACTCTATAAAAAGATATGTAGATCCTGCAAAGAAGTAATTTTAGGCACAAAGTGGAAAAAAGCCCTTTTGAAACAGATATTTTCATATAAACATTGAATTACGCGAAAGAAAAATACTTAAAAAAAACTTTTATATGAACACTGAATTATACAGAAAACACTTTTCTCTACTCAGTTTATATTCCAAACATTTATCATGACATTGAATCAGATATCATTCACAGGAATCCTACACGAAATAATTAATGGAAGAAGTAAAATTTCACTTACATGGAACACTGTCATCCTCACTGTTAGACATCCAATGTTTTATCGTAAGACACATGCCTTATCGGCTCTTCACTAGCAAATACGGGTAATATTATAAGAGAAAACACTCAATTTGGTCATGATTACGAGTTTTTCTCACGGAATGGGTTGAATCCACCCATGTCATCGATGACAGTACGTAAATAACATTCATTCACTTATTTGATTAAATCTCAACCATGGGAATCTTGTTTAAATTGCAAGGGTATATTTTATGGAGGGATACATTTTTGAGAAAGAAAGCTTTTTGACTTCTACTTCTCCATCTTGATACAAAAAATGTGGGAATCTTCCAAAAGTTCGTTTATTCATTGAATGTTCTTCGTTATTAATATGTATCATTTCCAAAAATATTCTTTTATTTGTATTGGTTTCTCTATCTAAAATATTTGGGTTTCCAAAACCCAACTAGCTTGGAGAACTTTCATTAGAGTAAAAGGAAAATTTTCAAGAAAAAATACAAGATAAAGCAAGTTTGGTCAAGACATAAATTGTACTAAAGTGATGAATTTACCTGGTGGCGGGTGCTTCAGATATTCTTCCAACTCTGCTTTAGTGGGGGTTATGAATGGCGTAATTGCAGTGATTCCAACACTGGAAAGTTGTTGTTTTTGCACGGGCTGATTCAAAAATGAAGACAAGTCTGTAGCAGGAATTTTTCTACTGCATCCTGTAACTCCTTTTTCTGATACAGCTATTTTCACTTCTGTCTGATTTTCAGAAATAGCTCTTATCTGATTTATTTCGACAGTCAGATTTGGCCTGTTACCCAAGATTCCACCAATGCCATTTTTGAGAACTTCCTGCTGATTTCTGAAAAAAATTATTGCTGCATGATGTAAATTCAAGAACCCTTATTCACTTTGACCGTAGCTTTTTATTGTGTCACATCCCAAGTGCCATTAACCTATGGAATAACCATATTTCCCTTTTTTATTTTCAATTTGAAATATCGAGTATGCTTGCTAAAAGTAGCATTTGCTAAAAAGGTGGTAAAGGTGTAAATTCCACTAGAGGTCTAGTTCACAAGTGCCTTTTCACACAAATTCAGTTCGCCTTCATTGGAAATTATGTTTCCGATGCTATTTGACTCGTAAGTAATGATTTGAACTAGATTGCGTTAACAAATAATTTAAAAGTTATAAACAATTCAGTTGAAAGAAAAAAATAATTTCGTGCAAAAACTGGAGCCAGGATTTTTTTCTTTTTGCAAGAGCTATTCTTCGAAGACTTTAACTAAATGTCCTCGTTAAAAAAATTTAAAAAAATACCATTTATTCATGATCAAAGTTGAACATGAAGTATTGTACAATTTATTTTTTCAAATATTCCGATGTTTTTTTTATTGCACTACACAAATAAACTGATAATCAAATGATGATTTAAAAAATTTTTGAAAAAATGTATAGCATAAAAACGCATTGATTCACTATTTATTTTTGCCAGTAAATATCATTATTAGGAAAACATTTTTTTAACATCATTTCAGAAAAATTGTTCCTCAATATTGATACTTTTATACACAACCAATTGAAATATTTGAAAAAATGTTGAATGCTTTCTTTACCTTTTTAATTTTTCAACATCTTTCGATTGTCTATAAATTCATGGAAAATAATTACATTTTTTCAATTTTTCCAGTGACATTTCCTAAACACATTGAAGAATAGCTCCAAAAAAACATGCCCAGAATCATGTAAACCTTCAATATTTATGGTTACCTCAACATGTATACCTACTTCAGTTCTGAAATCTTTTTATTGAAGACCAACTTAACGATTCCTTCAGAATTCTCCTGTTCTGGAATAAGGTTGTAACCCATGGCTTTGAATCTGTAGAATGGATTTTGAGAGTCATATTCAACTGGAGGTTGGGTACTATTGTAGTACCCCTTTCCGGTGCCCCAACAAGCTTGGAGCATGTTCCATTTTTTGAGGATACTGTCACGTTCATCATTGAAAACATTGATGGCGTACACAGACGCAACAGCCTGTTGACTTTTTGAGACGGATGTTTGCTGGACCTGACCTGAAACATTTGAAATTTGTTGAAAAAAGTGAGTGAGACTGTCTCATTGAGCTTTCAGTGCTTCTCCTGAAAAAAAAAAAAGTAATGTACGTTCAGCTTTAGTCAAAATTACCAATGTTAGGTAATGTCACTTTTATAAATGGAGAAAGTGCATTCTGGATGTAAAATAATTTACGTGGCCAAGCAATATACAGACAGTGGGTTGAATGAATATGATCATTTGGATGAACCGAGATATAAACTCAAATCTAATGAAATTGAAGGTTGATACATAGAATCAGTTTTCACTGGCTATAAACTTTTTTTTGTAGTTATAGGTTACATTACTTTATAATGTAACAGATGAACTGCAAATATTATTATTATTTCATGAAAAAATACGTAAAAATAAATACATTTATCAGCAGGGATATTCATCACACTCACACTAGATTTCTAAATTCTTCATCTGCAACTTTCAAATGTTGTTGAATGTTCTCAGCAGTGACGTTGGAATCAATGAGAATAAACTATAAGAAGCTCATTCAACATATTTTAGTTTCTTTTCTCTTTCATCTCTTGAAAAATTATTTGGTTGTGTACAAAAAAATCGGAGACAAATTAGATTAAATATCACATGACGAAAATTATAAGAATAATGAATTATGTTCATCCTTCAGCAACAGAAAATGGAGAATACTGACAATGCACATAAAAGACAATTACTTGGTCAAAAATAATGAAATCCATTTATATAATATCAGGTCCAATAATGATACCCATCAGCCTTTCCCCAGATTACTTGTTTGCTCCAAACTTGCCCAGCTCTATTGGTATCAAGTGTTTTTATAAAATAAAAGATTTTATCGATGTAAATGATAAAAATTGGGATCCAAAGATAGACTACAAAAGCTTTGCAAGTGAGAGAACATTTTACAATGTGGAAGATTTTCTTAGCTCTCGAATATGGTATTTTAATGACCTACTGAAGTTTTATTGCCTCATTCGTTTCAATTGAAATAACTGAAATCATTTCATTAATGTGAGTATTTTGTTACTGTATACGTTTCCTCATATTTATGATTTTTAATTGAATAACCCTCCTTATAGCTTGACTAGTCCAAGATGTATTGTACGTTAATGTCTATACATTAGGTATAATTGTTTCAAGATGACCAAACTATCATTCCTTTATGAATTTATATTGTCTCTCCCTTGAATAGTAATGCTGAGCCCTATCAATAACTTGTATTTCTTCGATCGATGTGATCTTTGTGTGTATGTTTGGCTACAGTTGATTTGTCGGTATGCCCGAGGTGACAATTCACCTTATGTTTAGATAGACCAGTACTCACAATTATAGCTATAAGGGATCCAGTATACCCCGTTATTACTAAAGGCTCTCTGGCGTTCTTAAGCTGATCTTATATTCTCTTTAATAATTTTTGTTAGAATGAATATTGGTTTCATAGTATGTTTCTCCAGAATTATCCTTATCTGATCCATAACATATTCAATACAGGGGAGGAAATTTCAATAATTAATAAGATACTTTGGCGATCTGTCTCCTGGGTTGTATCACTTTGAATTTGACTTTGCTGTATATGTACCAGATGGAAAGTTCCATGAGGAGCTTCTCAGATTCACAGATGTTTCGAGCCCTATCAAGTAACGTTTTAATTAGCCCTTTTTTTGTCGTGGATGGTAGACACAGAAGGAATGAGTACGGGAGTGAAGCCACTATTCAGGTTTTTTCTGTTAATGTTGAACAGTTGACAGAAGCCCACCATCTCATTCATACTAAGCTTTCCAAACAAACATTTAGGTATTTACAAATAAAATAAAAATCCTGACTTGAAAAATGTTATTACACTGCACAAGAATAATTCAATGACAAGCAATATCAATACAGGGTATTTCAGTAACTGATGATGTGTACAAATTTCAACAATAGAGTATAAATTTCAACAATAGAATTATAATCTCTACGTTGTATTCCAGTTCGATTACACAACGCATAGACATTAATGTACAAAACATATCGGACTGGTCAAGTCAAATAAAAGTCAAAATTATGAGATTAAGAAAACTTATACACTTACAAAATACTCACAATAATAAAATTATTTCAATTAAAACAAAAATAAACTTTGAGGCAAATACCTTTCAGTAAGCCATTAAAATACCTATTCTGGAGCTGAGAAACTCTTTCACAATGCAAAATGCTCTCTCAGTTAAAACACTTTTGCAGTCTATCATTGATTGGAAATTTGCAGCATTTACATCGATAAAATCTTTTATTTTATTAAAACAGTCAATACCGGTATAGCTGGCCAAGTTTTGACCAACAAGTAATCTGAAGAAAGGCTGATGGGTATCATTATTGGACCTGATATTATATGAATGGATTTAATTATTTTTGACAAATTTATTATCTTTAATTGTCCACTTTGGACACCAGAATATTTTTATCGTCTGTATAGAGACTTATTTGTTAGTTGTGGTACATGCTCCCTTAAGATAACTACTTTAGATTACAAGAATAAAGAGGTCCAAGAATGGAGCCTTGTGGAACACCTTTGTTAACAATACATCGTACATCAGGTGACAGTTTGTTAATGATTTTCTAAGAATGACTTTGCTCAAGTTAGAGGTGCATCACATATTCCTATAGCTTCTAGTTCAATTGTAGTCAATGTTTTCAAAGGCTTGACTGAAATTCTTTATTGTTTGTCTTATGACATTATTGAAGTATCTATATATGAAAACAATGCATTTATTAATGGCGTTGATCAACTGATCAGAGTATAAATCTTTGAATTTCTTATCAATTTGCCTATGTATGCAGATAGATTTATAGTTTTTGAGATATCCTACATAACCTTCATTCTTATGAACATATATACATTTTAACTTCTTCACACTAGAAAGAGTTCCAGATGTAATTCCAGTATTATTTCACGAAGAGGTTCAGAGATTAGTTCTGTAACATCACTCAAGACCTTCCCATTTATGCCATCTATGCCCACAGCAGTTCTCGACTCTTAGAGATAGGTTAGGTAGGGTTAAGTTAGGTTAGCTGATATGGATATTTCTCAAGTTAATATTGATATTTAGTGCTGGACAATTTTTAAAGGAATCTATTGAAGAGGCATTGATATAATTTGCTATTTTTACTGGATCTGTAATGAGTTAAGCTTTGCAAAGCTTAAGCTATGCTTTTCTCTGCAGCTTTCACATTATTGATCCGTTTCAACTTGTCTACGTCTTATCAAAGGTGTCCACGTTTCAAACTATTCCAAGTGATATTAGTTCACAATCATCACAATAATCACTTACTATTTCATAAACATATGAAGTACATGTAAAACATAAATTTGAATTTACCAGTGGTAGACTGAATAGGTTTGGCCCCAAATGTAGATCCCAATAAGCCTGTAGTAGGTGCTTGAGTACCAAATCCTCCAAATCCTGTTTGCGTTGTACCAAAACCACCAAAAGCGGGTGCAGTAGAGGTGGTTGTACCAAAACTTGTACCAAATAGAGAGGGTGCTGTAGTGGCCTGAGTACTACCAAATAAACCACCAAAACCAGTTGCAGTAGTATTAGCAGCCCCAAATGGAGTGGTTGTCGTACTCGCTGCGGGTTGTCCGAAAAGAGAAGGTGTAGAAGTGGCACCAAAAAGGCTGGGAGCAGTACTAGTTGCAGTACTTCCTGAAAAAGACCATTATTAGATACTTGAAATGTATAACAATCAATTATAGTTACCGAACAAACCAGTAGGTTGGTTAGTATTCGCCGATCCGAATAATCCACCAGTACCGCCACTTGAAAATAACCCTGTTGTGGAAGGTGCAGTTCCGAATAAACTTGGCTTAGTGGCACCAAACAAATTAGACTGATCCTGTTGAGTACCGAAGGAAGTACCAAAAGCAGGCGCAGCCGATGTCGCTGTGGACCCAAATGCAGAACCGAAACTAGTACCAAAACTGGGCGGTGCTGATGATGCTGGAGTACCGAATGCCGAACCGAAACTGGGAGTTGCAGTCCCGAAGGTGCTACCAAAAGCTGGTTGAGTAGCTGCTGGAGTGCCAAAAGCTGGTTGAGTAGCCGCTGGAGTTCCAAAAGCTGGTTGAGTAGCCGCTGGAGTTCCAAAAGCTGGTTGAGTAGCCGCTGGAGTACCAAAAGTTGAGCCAAATGCTGGAGGTTGAGAAGTGGCAGTGCCAAAAGTAGAACCAAAACCCCCAAAACCACCAGTTGATGAAGTTGTTGGGGTACCAAAAGTAGTGCCGAATCCAGGAGCTTGAAAAGTAATCATTAGTAATTGATTGTTGAAAATAACCTATCATCTCATGTACATAAATGTGCGACACATCCAAAAATCACTTGTGTAAAGAATATAATGATGAACGATACCGTTCTGATAAAAGACTAATTGACTGAAATTAACATGAGATTCATTTCAAATATTCATTGGATTCAGAAAATACATACTATTTCTCATAGTTTCTCAATTCAAGAATATTACAGTTTTTAATGTTTCACATCGAAACTGAAATTATATTTAAAAAACGATGCAAATGTATAATAAATATACGTTGTTTTCCAAATTATTCTGATCTTGGGCACGATCATAACAACTTTGTATGTGAAAAGATCATCATTACTAATTACCACAGCTTTTCCATAGGTGTATATATATATCAATAGTTATTAATTCAACTACAATCAATTCAATTAATTGAAAAATTCTCAAAGCAAGTATTAATTAGATACTCGATTAATACCGAGTCACCAGAACAAGAAAAGACCATTGGGATCAAGTTCACCAAGGGTTGCCCTCAGGATAGGGTAGGGTATTAAATCCACCATCGACGCTCCTGATGGAAAATTTGTTTGTCCTTGATAAAAGATAGGGAAGGAAACCTCTAACAGCTTCCAAAAAAAAAGTTAAACGACGTTTACTGCTGGTTCCAGAGGTGGCAGTTTGCTGTAAACCACAGCAACACTGTTTTCCCTTTCACCATTAAACTCCATTTTTCTTCGAGGTGTGACTATTCCTTTTGCAGCTGAAGTGAAATATCTAGGTATTATCTCAGATAAAAAGTCACTTGAAACACCCACTTGGGAAAAGTTTTCACACAAAGCCAAAGACGAGGAAAAACTTAATAAAGCCCAAACAAATCCATTGGATATATGTGATTATTTGTCAGACCTCCTCTCTACATATTTTTGATGAGAGAGGCTATATGGAGAACATACAAAATTATGCACATTGCTAATTGCACAGAACAGGTTTTGCCTAGCAAATTACGACACTGAAAGTCAGATCATTCTAGGAATGACCTAGGAATTAATCAAAAGCAACAACAGACCTCCTACTCAATGCCTCCAACAGTCAACTATGATCTGCTTTATGTAGTCCCAATTCCAAGTAGAGAGGACTGGATCTTCCAGAAGGGCGAAATAATAAGAGTAGATTTCTGTTGGTTCACTAATCGATTGAAAATACCTTCTAGCTTTGGTGCAAGTGTATTCAGCATAGATATATCAGCCTGCCTAGGGACTTATGCGACCTTATTTCAGACGTAGATCTATGCCACTGATTTATGTGTGAAGTGATTGGTGAATACCAACCTCGTACATCAATTAATAAACATATTTTAGGAAAGCCAAGCGGAAATAATGCACTCTACTTTCACTAAGCAACTACAAAATTGGTAGTGAATTACCAAAAAAGACTCCTTAATAATAAGGATTTACCAAATAGTCTCTGGATTGGATTCCTGACCTGGAAGGTAATGAAGTTACTGACTCACTCGCAAGGAAGGGAGCTGCAAGAGGTTTCATCGGTCTAGAATCTGGCAAAATTTACCAGGAAATGACTCATTCTAAGACATTTATACATCTTTTGAAGTATGACACCAAACAATTCTTAGATCACAGCAGGCAAGAGTTACGTTGTCTAACAGGTTTACTTACAGGTCACTGTCGTTTCAATCATTATATGAAGAGATATACCTAGATGAAAACACAATAAAAACCAAAAAAAATAATCAAGTTTTTATAAATTATCATCATATAGCCCGGAGATTAAACTGTTCAACTCTATTCTCAAACTAAAGACCTGAAATAATTATATCAGAATAACCTTAATTAACCTTTTCTTAAGTAAAAGTTAAAAGGCCCAAAGCTCGAACCCTGATATAAAATTAATTTTACTAACGGTTTTTGTGAATATCAAAAGTATGAAATATGATGAGCTGCTTACAATATCAAAAGGGCCGATCAGTTTCTATTCTATTCTAATAATACTTTCTATTCTAATGTTCTTTCAAGTTATTTTACAGATCAGGGTTTATCCAACTGAAACTTAATTTTAAGAAATACAGGATGGTCCAAACCATGACATTAAAAAAGAAAAGGGGATTCCTCGCATTGAGAGATATCCAAATATTATACTAGACTTTAATTTTTTAGGTTTTTGAATTATTTCTTTCCGTAACATATTCTATATAAATCTTTCTTCCAATTATAAAATGAAACTTTCTGAGTGGAAAATTTATCTCGAGAGAGGTTAACTTTCGTTTGATTTGAAAGCATTGCTAGGTACGTGCAGGCATTTCCGGAACATGGGTAACATGATACACCTGAATGAATACCTGGGAATATTTGCAAACGTCTATAAGTATTTCTGGTGGAATGGCTTCTTGGAACGAGAAGAACGAGTTCTGGAAATTTTGGATTTATTCGTTTTCAAAAGAATTGCATATGCTTTCTGCTCTAATCAGCACAATAGAGTATTAAACGATCATGGACACTTACGAGACTTAGTAATCTCGAGCAAAAGTTGCAAAGTAACAAAAAATGAGCTTAGTTTTGTGATGGAGGATAGGCATCATCCGTCGCTCTGTATTGAGGTGTCACTTGTATATTTAAAAACCAAAGAGTTATCTGCTAATAATTTAGAATATTTCAACTTCAGAAGGGCGAATACTGAACTCATGTACTATCTATTTGCTAATGTTGACTGGTGTGGTCTAGAATTGTTTACAGATCCTATCTTGCGGTGAGCTTCTTCTACAGTAAAATTATTGAAATTTTCAATATTTGTATTCCCAAGTGTGAGAAAAATAAAAAGTACCCCCCATCAACAGACAAATAATGAAAGATATTAAAGTAAAAAACAAACTAAGGTTAAAATGTAAACAAAACAGTAGTCATGAATTAACACAGAAATTTCGCGATTTGGAAAGCAAATTGAAAAATGACATCAATACAGCTCACACATTATATCTAAGCAAGATTCAGCAGGAAATTAGTAGTGTTTCTAGATCATTCTGACAGTATGTAAAAAGTAAAAAAAGCAGCATAGGCATACCAGGTAAAATGCACTTGAACAATATTGAATATTCCAATGGCATTGATATTTCTAATGCCTTTGCAAAACACTTCAGTTCAGTTTATACAAGTGACTGTATTGATGGTTCAGCATTTACTGATAATACCAGTCTTGAATTGATATCTATGCACTGTATAGATCATGATGATATCATTGATACAGCTAGGTGTTTGAAGATAAAAAAGTCAATTGGGCCGGGTAATATACCACCATTTATATTCAAAGATCTTGTTGACTTCTTGTTAT
>WOGO01008113.1:0-10800 GCA_015342085.1 Leptinotarsa defecta
GTACACATTTCTACAGCGACAAAACGAAGAATATAAAGGTGAACCTTAGAAAAAGTCCTGTCTGAAATCGTTTATCCACTATTTTCAATTCAGTTTTGAATACTGTCATTTGTATTAACTGGAATCATTTGAATCTAGTTGCCCTCTTTGCCGATGGAAAATGATGTGTCAACAAAAAATGTATTATAAAGATGATTGATGTCGAGATAACTTGATAGGAAAAATGTAGGTTTCAGTTATAGAAATTCTAGAAATTCTCAAATACCATGTATTCAATACCAAAATACCATCTTTACATAGATTTGAAAGAAAAAAAATTGATTATTTTCGCTTTATTGGAACCATTTTTCAAATTCATGATATATTTCAGGTTTTTCTCAAATATATCTACATTAAATAATGGTTTATAATGAGTTATTGACACTTCTTCATCACAGATCTCAAAGAACACTACACTTCAATTTGCAATTGTTGAAGTTGTTTTGTTTCAAAATATATACTCAAAATGTATATGTTACTAACAAGTTGGATGAATCTGAACCTGATATTCAATCAAACGCAACATTTCATTATTTTTTTAGCGTAGCTGAATCACCAATCAGACGAATTTGCTACAAATTCTACACCTACATAAAACATCATATCGTAATCAGAAAATGGGGTGTGATTCCAAAGAGAAATATTACTTACTAAAATCACTTAAAGTACATTCAATAAAAGAATCTCCCGAGTCAATAACTTTGCAGATTAGGACTTCGTTCGATAATAGCAAAGGAGAGAAAAGCTGATACATGAAAAATCATGAATTATTCACATCTGGAATGCTCTAGTTGCAGCAAATGCTCGTATTCAAAAAGGTCTTGAATCAATAGCTGCATCTTCGAATGAAATGAAATATCCCAAGCCTCAAAGAAATGCAGATGAACTTTCAATAAAACAATAACAATACATTTTCATGACGAGTTGCTCAAGTCTAGTCATTCTGTAACATACTATTTTCTTTGTTGTTTTCGACAACCTTTTTATTTGAAAGTATTATGATTTCCAAATTTTATTTTCATTTGCCTGTAAAGAATTATCACTTGCCCGAAATGAGTATATTAGTAACTCCAAATAATCCAAAAGCACCCAAAACAACAATTTTCCAAAAGCAAAGCTCGATGCACCGTAAACTGATATCAAAACTCATACCGTTTTCATAATAACTAGCTGACATGCACTTGTTTTCACTATGTACAAATAGTCAATTATTAGTACTTAGATACTTTATATACCCCCCTTCACTTTCAATCATTCAGGCAAGTGCAAGTACGCGGTATATACGCATCTGTGACAATGCTTTCTGTACTACTCCATTCTTATGACCGAAAGTGATTTTGATTTTGGATTCATTAATGAATCTTGAGTTGATTCCACACTACGTTTCGACTGAAAGTAAGAATAGAAGAATACAATTTTCGTTTTGAATTCATCACGTTTCATATATTCAAAGTTTCGTCGCTTCAAATAAAAGTAGAAAAGTTAACTGTGAAAGCGAACAAATATTCAATGGGTATTTTCCTGTTCGATTTTCTGAAAGACAGAAGAAACCTTCAGAATTTATAGGTTCATTCTTCCTTTTTTTCCGAAAATGAAATCACCATCAATTTCAGACATTTCGGTGTGAGCGTTATACAAGTTCAATTATTTTTTTTGGTTGTTTGCATTCATCTACTCACGTTGTGAAGTATGGAGGACAAACAAGTCCCAAAAAGTTATGGTATTCTATGTATGGTATGTAATAATAATAATAATAATAATATACTTTATTTCAAAAAATGCAGACTAATACAGCTGAAGCAGTATTGAAGACATAGAATGAAAAGGCGTCACAGAGAAAAACATTAAACATTTGTATATATAAAATCTAAAAAAAAATTAAATAATAAAGTAGATATAAAATATGTTGCAAAAATATTCATAAACATATATTGAAGACATATAGAGTTGCCTATCAGGTGGGAAAATTACAATTAAAATATTCACCAGTATTATATGGTTCATTTTCTATAATAATTTTTTTAATTTCTTTCTTGAATTTGCTGATGCCATTGATTGATTTTATTCGAGCTGGCAATTTATTGAAAAATTTTATACACATGTAGTGAGGACTACTTTCTGTTATAGAGAGTCTGTGTAATGGATACATTACACATTACATAGAGCTCAACCCTAGGAATTTGAATAATTTAAGATTCAAATAATTACAAAATTCACGGAAGTTGACGCATTTTCATAAAAATTAAAACGTACAATTAAATTACATACTTTTGTTTTTGTTTTAAAGAATCAATGCGCAGAACACAACATCTACAGATCGGGAAAGAACGGTATTGGCTTTTTACGTCTGCATATTCTCCCCTTTTGATATCGTCTGATCAGTTCTGTAACTTTTCCCACAAAAAAGTCAAAATGTCATGGTAATTAAAAATATTCATATTCATAGTAAAAAAAAAGTTGAAATCTTCATTTCGATTATCAGATTTCACGATTATTCAAGAGAAAATTGAAATTAATGAAGTAGTGAAGAATCTTTCCTTCTGGCATATTTTCAAAAGATGTCAAAAGATAGTCATTTTTTATTTTGTAGGATCCTATTCAGAATAATTCTTGGGATAATTATACCTGAATGAAAGTTTTCTAAACTTTACCTGAAAAGAGTTTGACTACCTTTCTAGATAGTCATTTTTTATTTTGTAAGATCCTATTCAGAATAATTCTTGGGATAATTATACCTGAATGACAATTTTCTAAACTTTACCTGAACTAGTAGTTGGATTTTGTAATTTCCTCAAGATTCAAATCTCCCAAACAACATTTTTGTCTAATTTATAGTTCTTCTCGGAACCAATAGTTTTTTAACTTGATTTGGTAAAGAGATATGACGATGAAGGAGGATTATTTTAAAATTTATGAAGCATATACCGAATTCATAAAAAAATATTGATACTGAATTTCAAATTATATTCGGTGGAAATGTATCGGATATAATTGACTTTTCTTTTGTTTATCTCAATTTAGAGATTTTTGCACGTAATTCATTATGAGTATTACAATATTTAAAGCGGTCTCTGCTATTATCATCTTGTATTTTTTTTAGGAAACACGAAATCTTTGTTTATTATTAGACTTCCCAATACTTTTTAAAAATTTAAATTTTTATGGCAAACTAGTTATGAAAACACGAAAAATACATCACAACGCCATCAAATATTTGGTTCGACTCGAAAAAAATATAGCTACTTTTCAGTACGATCAGAATTTGTTCATTGGATATTTCAAATTTGTATACTAATACAATCGAATTTGTATTCGAGTTCTCATTAAAATTGAGGTGTCCTACGGAAAAAACCCATTGTAAGTCGATTTTAAATTCATTTTTCCGCTATTCTCTATCCTGTATATAACTGACAGATTTAAGTGAATTAAAAGGAGTATGTTTATAAAGACATGAGTGTTTTTTCGGAAGGAGAAAAAAAAGCAATTGAGTTCAAAATATACTTTTTACAAATATGTGTAGATCATGCATAGAAGTTGCGTTCAGATACCAACTGAAAGAATGATCCCACCTGCAATAACTACTTTCACATGAACATTGAATTACACTAAAAAAAAGTACTTTCGAAACAATCGTCACATTTCATCTATAATACCTATATCTACTTAAGCCACTTACCAAATGGCTTCTCAAGCCGTTCCTTATCCCTAAGATGTGACGCTGGCTTGGTACCTTTTGCACAAGGAAACAAATACACAATTGAGACTGGATTTTTTTTTATTTCAGTTGGAGAGATAAGAGTTCAAAATTTTCGTGTGTAGATACGAGTTGCTTTTATGTTAAAAAATGATAATTCCGAATGTTATTTTTATTTCAGTTGAATGACCCAAAATGAAAGAAATAATAGGATTCATTAAAAATATGTTCACTACATTTTTTTGAACTCGATGAACGAAAATATCTTGAAAATTATAGCGTCCCTTGCGATAACAGCTCTTTACAGAAGTGTCTTCTCAATTGGAGAATAGAGATGGAGCCTCTATTTTGAAATGTATTCAACAAATGCAGAGGTCTATTGTCAATCTTCAAACTATTTAATAAATTGAATCTGTTTGCTCTTGTTTTTTGGATTCAGTTCTTCAGGAACAGTTTTAAATATTAGTATATAGTCGTTTTTTGACAACAACTTATTTTTTAATGAAAATTAGTTGGAAGAAGTTTCCTCATTTTCAATACTTTTTATCGATCTCAGCTTGTGAAGTAAATTTTTATGAGTGGAAATTCAAGAAGTACAGATTGATACAGGTATACTCATATATGTATAATCGGTTCGTCTCGGAAAAAAATGTACTTTTCGAATATGCACAAAATTTGATTGATCACTCACATTTCGTATGCAATAAAAAATTTCGAACGAGATTTGTTTATTCATGTTATCTTTCAATTATGAAGTGATTTACTCATAAGAAAATAGCTGAAAATGGATTTGCGAATATTTATTTTCGCGTTTCTTTATGCCATGTATAAATGTTTAATATTCAAATTGGGTAAACACGGTTGAATAAGTTTCAATAATAACTTGAAAAATACAAATGTTCAAAGTGCTGGCGAATATCGAAATGTAAATACTCAAGTCTAATTAGAAAATGTGGTAAATGAGAAAAATGACGTAAGATCCAATAAAGAATGTATAGTGCATTTTCAATAAAAACTAGTGGATGTTCGCATAGTAAAAATACATCTCCAACTTGCCACTTTTTTTGTCTGTAAAAATATTCACACATATGACTGACTGAGTTATCGTATTAGTTTATGCGTTGATAAAAACTGAGAAATGTGTACAACGTAGTATCGATTCCTTTTTACTCTGCTATACTAGAATTGAATATTTATACCGTAACACTATTCAAAATTCAAAATCATTTAAATAATCTAAATTATTCATTTAATATAAATTATTTCAGAAAAATCTTTTCTAATCATCGATTTCGAACTGAAAGCTATCGACTGTTAGATACTTGAATATGACATTCTTGAAGATAGTGATGAATCTTTTGAATAAAAATGTAAAGAGCTGTAATAGTAAAGGTCGTATGGTTACTATAAACACCCAAACGAACATGAAGTAGATATAAAAAGGTAATGATTTTTTATGGAATATAACATTTAGTGATAATAAATGTCAGAGAAAAGATACATTTACATTGGGTTTGAGTATAGCATGTCTTAAAAACCACACTACCATTTATATTAAGAACCCTCACATTGTTGAATATAGTGAAAAATCTTTTGAATAAAAATATATAGAGCTGTAATAGTAAAGGTAGTATGGTTACCTTAAACACTTATTATGAAGATGAAAAAGATATTGGTTTTCCACATAATAGAACATTTAATCATAATATATTTAAGGAAAGATACAAATACATTGGATTTGAGTATAGCATGTCTTAAAAACCACACTACAATTTTTATTATATATTAATTGTTGAATATAGTGGTGATTCTTTTGAAGAAAAATATAAAGAGCTGTAATAGTAAAGGTAGTATGGTTACTCTAAACACTTATATGAACATGAAAAAGATATTGATTTTCTACAGAATAGAACATTTAATCATAATAAATTCAAGAAAAGATACATATACATTGGATTTGAGTAGAACATGTCATAAAAACCACACTACAATTTATATTAAGAACCCTCTTATTGTTGAATATAGTGTTAAATCTTTTGAATAAAAATATAAAGTGCTTAACAGGAAAGGTAGTAAGGTTGCCATAAACACCTATACCAAGATGAAATAGATATAGAAAGATATATATTTTTATAGAATAGAAAAATAAATCATGATAAATATCAAAGAAAAGATACATGTACATTGAATTTGAGTATAGCATGTCTTAAAACCACACGACAATTAATATTGAGAACCCTCACACTCTTGAAGATGATGATAAATATTTTGAATAAAAGTGTAAAGAGCTGTAATAGTAAAAGTAATATGGTTACTATAAACACCTATACGAACATGAAATAGATATAAAAATATAGATTTTTTTTAAAATAGAACATTCAATGGTGATAAATATCAGAAACGATATATTTACATTGAATTTGAGTGTAGCATGTCCCAAAAACCACTATAATTTATATTAAGAACCCTCACATTGTTGAATATAGTGATAATTCTTTTGAATGAAAATGCATAGAGCTGAACTAGTAGAGGTATCATAGTTACTATACATACTGAAAACATTAAATAGATATAAAAGAGTTGTTACAGAATAGAACATTTAATCATAATAAACTTCATAGAAAAGATACATAAACAATATAGAGTAAATAACATTCAGAGATAGACAGCTCAAACGATAAATGTCAAAGGTTCCCTTTAGTACGGTTGGTACCTGTGGCCGTAGCCTCCAAAAGCAGCACCTCCATAGTATTCATAACCTGGTCCGTATCCACCGGCATTTCCATAGCCGTTATCGAATCCCTGTTGGCCATGGTTGAAACCCAGGCCTCCAAAACCCCCTCTGCCACCTCGACCTCCGCGCACACCACCGCGGCCTACTTGCACACCACCGCGGCCTACTTGCACACCACCGCGACCTCTTTGCACACCACCTCGGGCTCCTCGTGCCCCCATCATTGGTCCACTCATTTGGTTGGAATCAGAGTTGGCTCGTTTTACATCGACTTCTTTGCCCTTAATCATTTGTTTGGGATTCTTAATCAAATCTCTAACAATTTTTTCTGATTCGAAGGTTATGAAACAGAACCCTTTCCGTTGGTTTTTCACCTTATCGAACGGCATCTGAGTTTCTGTTATGGTTCCATACTGTGCAAAATGACATTTGATGTCGTCATCAGTAAGCTCAGCCGTTAATCCACCAACGAAGATTTTGCCCTGCCTACCCTTTGCCTTTTTGGGGTCAACTTTCTTGCCGTTGATTATATGATCGCCGGCTGCTTCAACTTTGGCTAATGCTTCAACCGATTTGAAAACGATAAAAGCGAAACCTCTTGACCGTCCAGTAATTGGATCTGTTTTTATTTTGATGTGTTCGATCTCACCATACTGTCCAAAGTGTTCCCTCAATTCTTTCTCACCGGTTTGGAAATGCATTCCTCCAACGAATAACTTTCTGTCATCAGCACTACTATTATCGACTGTCACTGGGGCGTCACTGGAAGCAGGCATATCTACGCCACCGTTATCACTTTGGATATCACAATTTTGTTGAACTTGTTCAACAGAAGACATATCTTGTCCGGCTTCCATTATCGAAAATTATGTTGGAGAAATACTTGACTGTAAACTATTAACTCAACTTCACCTGGGACTGGTCTAGATAAACTGACTTCTACTATGAAAATGTTGAAAAGTTACCTCTTTTATAGGAAACACCCCACTCACATATTAGGTAAATCATCAAATCTACCAACTTAAAACGTTTCGGATAATCCTCTATTGCCTGGGTTGATTACATCTCTGGCAAAATATTCTGTGATTATACGGTTCTCGAAATTGTTAATGATAAATTTCAACCAGTGATGAATCAAGGATTTTATTGTTTGAGGAATTTTATGTACAAAAATTATGTCGCAGACTGATTGAAAAATGTGGACACTCAGGCTTTTTTTTTTTTTTAATACCGTATTGACTGATGAAATATAGTGGATATCATTGTCGTTCAAACTCATTTCGTATATTGTAAAATATATCATTTTCTTGGTTTTTAATGTTTTTTCGAACTTTGGGCTGTTTTCACCATCAGAAATTGAAATAAAGCAAAGTATACAAGTTGAAAAATCAAACTTTTCATATCTAGGCATTGGATTTGCCGCCTATTTTGCATGAAGATAGATATTTACGTTGAATATATCATAATTTTATCCAGAGGGTGTGTTATGTTCTTGATGTGCTATATAGATGATTATTATATTTTTTTTTATCAAATTATTAAACATAAAGTAACTTTTCAAATCGTGTTACGAATTTCTAGTGATTTTTTTAAAATAATATTTATACCACTAAAAAAGGGAAATAATTTTTGGATATATCAAATATTGGTGAACAAACCGAAAAACACTCGTATTACATAAAATCTCCCATTAATACAGGCTACCGTTTCTCAACAGTCTGCCGCATGAAATAAAAACCGCAGGATTCCCGGGTGTCTTTAAGTGTGAACTCAAGGAGCTCCTATATAAGTCAGAGAATGCTTTTATAATGTTGAAAAATTTGAATTTTTTCTGTTTTCATACTTTAAGTCAATCATTATTGTAATAACTTAGTATTGTTTCGTATTGTTGTAATTTTAGTTTGTCAACTAAACTCCATGTAAGACTGACTTGTCTTATCTAATATTATCGATAGTTAAAAGGATCAATGAAAATGTTTGTTTTTTATTTTTTATTTTTATCGACTCCTAATTTAAACTTTAACTTCGGAGGGGTAGAATAATATAGCAAACTTTCCTAAATTTTATACTCGGAATACATTATAATAGAACATAAATGAGTAAAAAGTGCATTAATGTGAGGACAAATAAGTCTGTACACATAATTCGGGATTTTGTCATCAATGGTGATGCAAGCAGGTAAATACGAAGTATTACTAAAACAAAATGTGAATATTTTTTTTCAACTTTGTAGACAACGTTAAGTTATAGATTAGGTTACTTTTGAATAAGAACATTTTCTATCCAATATTGTGAGCTATGTTAGGTTAAAGATTAGGTTAGTTTTTCGTAAGAGTATTAAAAAATGGGCAGTCCAAGTCTGTAGAAAATGTGATTTGAAATAGTTTATGAAAAAATCTGTGCACCAATGGCATAATATCATCTGTCACTGATTTGGTGAATTCGTTAAGGTTGAGACTATGTTAAAATTAAAGAGATAAAAGGAGCCATAGTACAATTCCATAATAGTAGGCACTGAATTCTCAGAAATATTGCATTGAAACGAACATATTGTGGTCACGGTTGTGAATCTATTTATTTTATTATCATTTTTCCTAGTCTGTTCAGTATAATTTCCGTACGCCACTGCACTAGACAGATTAAGGCAATAACGTCAGTGATTTCTGAAAATTTAGTGCCTACTATTTTGGACTTAAAGTATAACTCATCTTAATTTTTGCTTTTCGATTGTACCCTGAAATATGACGAGACTCTAAGTGCTGATAAATTTTGGCTTGGATATTGAGAACGTGTTTTATTTGATTTCTGTTCAGTTTTACAAATATGATCTGAGTCAGTAATGGGTTGATACTGGACAAATTTTAGTCTCGGAAATTAATTTTCAAAAAAATAACTTTGTTTGAAATGTCATCAAATAAGATTCCAATACGAATTATTCCACGAAAGACATTGAAAGTATGAGTCAAAATTCATCCATCATTAACAATGTCTGACGAACTGTTGATTTTAAAGCTGAATATTCATTTTCATGTAATCTCCTCAGTTCATCATACAATTTGTGTGTACATGTGTTTTTTTTAAACAATTTTATTCTTGACATGCATCCTCCATGGTACATTTATAATAATCTAATTGTAACCTAACTTTCGTAAGTGATAACATATTTTTTGCATAATTCTTTCAATTAAATCAATAATTGTGGAGTTTCCAATAAAATCTCGAAAACGTGAACAAAAAAAGAGTTCCACAATACTTCTGATATAACCGCTGTTGAAAATTCTGGTTAGTATCGAATAGAAAGTGGTTATTTATGGAAATATGGAATTTCAAAAACAATTTGTTGAATGAAAATAAAAACTCTAATTCAAAAAATGTCCAAATCTTCATCATACACTTACTGATTTTCTAATTAGTTTATTTCAGCTACTCCATTTTGAAATTAATATATAATATTTTTTCAGTATCTTGAAATATTACTCAGTGATATGTTTTTGATATGTTGTTAGGTGTGCTGTGAATAATTTATTTTGAAATTTTTTTGTTACCACTTAGTTAACGACGGATTTATCAAAATTTTGATTCATATTATCGTGAGGAGTTGGTGAGTATACTGAAATGTAACCTGGTGGGTTGGAAATTTTGACATTCAATTTATTGACGTAATAGAAACAAAAACTACAACTATTTATATAATTTTTTTGTGCGGTTATGCACAATAATGTCAAAAAGGAATTAACGTTCTGGGTGAGGATTTCATCAACATATTGTAATAAGCTTGCTCAATATTCAGTATTATTCATTTCAATCGATTCATGAATGACAAAGGTAATATACAATAATTTGAACTGACAAGTTTAAGAATCAGGTCAAGTATTCATTGGCACATACTACTATAAACATACTGTTCAACTGATTTGGTTGAAAATTTGGTTAACTATACACTTCGATTATTTTAACTTTACCGATGCGTCATCAATTTATGATCATAGAAATCACACACCCTCTATATAAAATATCTTTCTATCAACCGCTATGAACAGATGACAATTCGTTAACATTTGTCTTCTAATCAAAGACTTATGTTATAGTGATGATCAATTATACTCATAACAGTGGAAAGAGATAACCATACAGCCGACAGTGTTTTACAATTTACCTGCATTTGCCATACATGATACTGACAGTTGACAGTATCATTGTTTTATGTTATTGGGTATTGTTTTTGTCAGTTTTACAGTGTCTCTACGTCCAGGCACGGATGATTTAATGGAAACTCGTTTGTTAATATTAATGTCTGCAAATGTTTTCGATACATTGCAAAGCCACCTTATTC
>WOGO01008114.1:0-10800 GCA_015342085.1 Leptinotarsa defecta
AAACAGCGAAAAGTTGGAAATTTTGTAAAATTGTCACTTCAAAATTTGTGGACTGAGAAATTAAACTTTTTTGAAGTTTTCAAACAACTCAGAATTTCAAAGTATGGGATCTCCAAGTTATGCATGTTGGGAAATCACAACCTTGTCCTGATTCTTTCCCTTTCCTCAATACCTCTCCCTTTCTTTTTTCTCATTTTCATTTTTTTAATTTTTATTAATTTTTTTACTATTATTTTTTCTCTATCTTCACTTCCCAATTTTTTCCGAAATCGAAAAAGCAGGGGGCAGGCTCCCCCTATCCCCCCTGGCGACGGCCCTGCCTCTACAATTTTCAGTTTATATAAGATATTTTCGTTCATTATAATTTTACTTGGGTTAGGGTGAAAAAAATAATTGTGGTTTTATTTGAATTTTAGCTTTGGCTCTCAACTACTGATTATTTTTCTAATTCTTGATATTATTGAACTAACTTTCATTTCATGTCTAGTGTGTATCCATATTTTGTAAAAACAATAACATACATCCTCAAGATTGCACGGGGTCTTATTCCAGGTCCGTTCACGAAAATATATGAAGGTTGCTCGTAACAATAAGGTCGTTGGCAAATAAAATAGTTTTTTGAAGCAAAACTCGCTTTCTTTACAGATCCCTTTTCCAAAAATTTTCATTCTCCAGCTCATCTTCTTAGAAAAAATCCAACGTTAGCTTCCTGAAAATTCCTCCCGAATTTACACTTCAGAACAAAGCTATTCGCTTTTGTTTTTTACCAGCAAGTCTAGTATTCCGCAGGTCAACGTCCCACGATGTAGGTTGTCGTACTCGAGACCATTCGCATTGCATCATTGCGATAACGGTGACGGTGGCGCATGCGTTTACTTGGAGTTCATTGGCCCAAGCGAGCATTCCCGTATAATACACAAAGTTTGTTATTTGGGCCAACTCGACCCGGTTACTTCAATCTCTATTGCGAAATTGGACCTCGATTGGGCCCAGTTTTCTCGTTGGCCTTCATTTTTACTAAATGCGAATTTAGTGGGCTGAAACAATATTCTGTTTCGCGAAGAAAGTTTATTATTTATACATACAAGAGCTTTAATAATTGCATGAACACAACTGTGGAGTAAAATAAAAACATATCTATCAAGTTGGACCCAAATTTGGCAAAATTAAAGATTTGAAATTTGGCGTATAAAACAATATTGGACGATATGTTAACCAGCTGTCATACCCATATAACGACAACCCTCAGAAGTCGAAACTAACGAGGTCTTATCTTTTAACGTGTGATTCCTAACAAGGAATGTTTACTAGTGAAAAGTGTAAATGTGAGACCAGATTATTAGTGAAGTTTACTATTTTTTGCAAAACTGGTTGGAAAAATCGAAATGAAGAACGTAGTAGATTAAATTAACGATTAAAGTTTCTGTTAAGTTTAAAATTGGGTTAAAATAGGTTTTTTCGTTCATCAGCTACCACGACATCTATGCAAAAGTGAAAGAACTCATTCATATCGTTTTTGAAAAGAGCTGTTAGTTTCTGACTCGGAAATGTCTGAATTTGTTACCGAAACAAATCAAAAATTTTGCTTTCATAATTGTATTTCAAAATAGTTGATATTAGATCAATTTGGAAGATTTTAGTGTTTTTAGTGTGTCGTCTTGGTGGTTTTCAAGTGCTCCCATCTAAAAACGATAGAATATTTAGGAGTTCTTTATACCGGGTGAGTGATATTTGGATGTGCAATTCAAGACATTGAATAGAGATTTTAAAAAGGGTACGAATTACAATTATTATGGAGTGGTACCCATCAGCCTTTCACTTTCATAAATTTTTACATTGAGTATAAAAGTGATATTCATTTTGTAATCAATATTTTTTTGTATTATAATTATGGATTTCAAAAACCCCGCAAACTGCAAACTTAAAATGGTCACTCATGATTAAAAATCATCAAATGATTCGTAAAATTCCCAAAAAAAAATTCTGATAGGACGTGAAATAAATGTGTATTTTTAAATGAAATGTTCAAATTTATTAAATTTTTTTCTCAGGGCTGAAAATGTATTGAGATAAATAACAATTAGAACTGAAACTACATTTACAATCTAATAGATGTTCAACAACAGAATACCATAATTTTTAAAAACATTTGTTTATGATTTCAATTAATGCTAACAATAACAAATTCGGATGTCTATTATCCAAAATCTTACTTGAACTGATAATACATAAATTTACGAATAATAACAATATTAATCACTATCATTCCAGCTATCTAATGTTATCTAATCAATGATGATATGAATATCTTGGTGTTCATAAAAAATGCATTGTCTCCAAAAAAATCCATATTATATTAGGACTCCGAAATACCTTTGTGAATTTTCAAATTATCTGACATTAACTAATGATAACTCAATATTATCGAGATATTAATATTGTCCTGGAAGTACAAAAAAATTATTTAAAAATCCGAATTGAATATTAAAAAAACTTTCCTATATTTCTAAAGTTCAAAACTTGCGAAGACAAATTGCAAACAGTTATTGCGAATATATGCAACTAAATGAGATATTAGTGAAAACGTTTTTGTTTTATTATTTAAGATTTAAATTTTTTTGTAAAGGTCATTAGAAAAATACGTAGAAAGGGTAGACGTAGACAGACTACTGCGTCAATCCCATAAAGGAGTTGAAAGGATTACTCTTATGAGAAATATAAAATTAATTAGAATTGTAAATTTGCCTACAACAAAATATAGTTTAATTATAAAAATTTATAACTTTATACAAATTCAAGTTGGCAGGGACAGCTATTTGCTTCCCATTAATGACATATTTAAAATACTACAGTATAATATAATCTGAGGTACGTACACTTTTAATTTAGAAGGTCGTAATGTCCAAAAAACAGCCAAAATGTATCAAATGGAATTCAAATTTCCAGATTCATTTTTAGTTGAAGTAAAGAAGTTGGGTTAATTCCGAACCAGAAATATCCTGTGAAATGTGCGGATACTCAAATGTAATTCTCTGGAGGTAATATAATCGAACGGTATCTACAAATGTCAATTGGCTACTCCTTCCTTATTGATTCAACTGTATCATAAACATCAGTCATAACAATAAAGTAATAAACCCACGCGCTCACATAAACCGCCGAACATGATTACGTCTTCTTCATCGATGTAATGGACGCACGTCGCAGAGCACCGGGTACTTCCTTGTTCAAGATCAAAGATAACCAACCCATCCATTCTATAGTTAGTAAGTGCAACGATCCTAACCTAATACCGTTACAAAAAGCCTGCAAAAGTCGGAGAAGGGGTAATCGACGTCTTAAAAAATTACGGTCGTTCACCTACGAGTCGATTCGCGATACGCCACCTGGTGGACCGAGCGCTCAACTAATTCGCACCGGTAAACAAATTTTACGAGGAATTTATAATGATCGTTTGTAAAAATTTTCAGAGTGAATGAACTTCGGCAAATGAGGTTTCGTTCTAGATATAGGTACGAGCATAAAGAGAATGTTTTTTTGCTCCATGACTCAACTCGAAAAACAATGTTGTTTGTGTTGTTGTAGGTGAAAATATTATATAAAAGATGTACTAATATTTGGGCATAATGAAAATAAACAGGATTCAACTATTTTTTTTTGCACTTAATCGGTAACCGAAAGAGAGGCATATGAAACATTCCAATACATGATAATCAGAAACACCCAATGATGTAATCGCGTCAGATTGACTGATTGGGTCAATGTCATTGACTAAGAACGTATTTGAACACCTAATAAATCTAAAAATCGGTATAAAATCTCTCAGAAAGTTTAGTTTCAGAAATACTTTATTGTTTTTTCATATACCAACTGTTCAAAATGTCTGTACAAGTGTATTTTGTGTATGTCTATATATAGTATTTTTTGGGAATTATCCACAAAATGTTTTACCTGCCAACTGAAAATTACATCGTTTGATTCCCTTTGTATACTTTGTTTTTTTTAGATTTCATTTATTTAGATTGAACAGTAAGTACACTTTGAAAGAGAAATACGTGGGTACCCACCACGTATTTCTCTTTGATAACAGTTACTAAGTATTTATTGTTTATATCTTTTATAGACACCCAATATTATAATTATCTACGTAGATAATTGGTGATGAGATGAATGAACTTTTCGTCATCAATTATATCAGGGAAATTTTGACAGTATCAGTTCAGTCTCACTTCATATGTCAAAATAAGAAAAAATATATTTTTCTCACCATAATAAACTATGTACCACTTTTACAAATAATGAACACTTTGAAGTCTTTTCTGTGCCCTCATTATTTCTTTGGGAAAAATTGGGTCTGTTTTTTTTTTCAATGTCCTGCCTCCTTTCAGACTCCTTTTTTGTGAAATATATAAAAGCCGTCGAAAAAAATCAGAACGGATGTTGCAAAATAACACCCTTTCACTCAACCCCTTTCAAAATTTCCAATTTCTCACAAACCAGATATCAAGTAATTTGAAAAGGGGTAGTACAGGTAGAAATAGAAATTAATGGTATAGACAGGTATAATTTTGCCAAAAATTGCGTTCGCCATCTGCCTCAATTCTTCAATCAAACCCTTCTTAATGGAAAAGGGTAGTAGGATCAAGATTTTTTGCTGGTCCCTCTCGCTATAATTTTTCTTTCAAGGGTTGCAGATGAAAGTAAAACGCAGGTGTCAATGCGGGCGGGTTCAGTCAGGTAAGCTGGTGACCTTGGAATGCCAGCGTGAGTTCATCATACTTTACAAGCTGACGACCCGCACGCGGCGTTGCCACATTGTTAATAGTTCAGTATTTCTTGATAAAATATTAATTTTGAGTGTAATCACTGAGAAGATGAATTCATGGTTTTCATTAGTGCTGCGAAAAAAGATCAATATGATATTTCAGATTTCATGTTTTTCATCGACGTATTATTCCTTGATTGAAAGATATATTCTGAATTGAAAATGCTACAAATAGAATTGAAAGAATAATTAAGGTAGTTTTTACAAACAGTACTTGCAATTATCGAATAATTTTTAAATAAATATTAGCTTGAGGAACGTCAATCACAAATTGGTAACTCAAGCAGAGAACAAAAGTTGGCAACGCTGTTGACTTTTTGTTTCTCTGCAGGTAAGCGCACGCACGCGGCAAATGCCAGATGCACGTATCTTTTTTTGGGCAATCCATGGACCACTTTTACTCTTTAATGCTTTCGGCCACATCGAAAGAAGCCTAATTGGCGGTTTTATAACATACGACCAGCAGGCCTTAGCGTATATTTATGATTTAATGATGCAAAGTCATTGACAAGAAAATTGAAGCAAGGGAATTTGGAAAAAGATTTATGGATATTTTGTAGGAAAATTCATAAATGGACATTAGACACAGTAATAGATTTGCTAAAGTCAGTGAGTTTAAAAGTCGTTCATGTCAACTAGAACAGAAATAAAATCACCTTCAGAAAAAGAAATAAAAACTTTGGTAGATAGAATCAAATTAATTGAAAACGATAAAAAAATTATTTAATTAGTGGATGTTCAGGAAGCACGTTGGCGAATTTTGAAGGATACGTTCTTGAATTATAATGTAAATTCGGTTTCAATGCTCTTTTTTCAAACCCATCACATTCAACTCGACTGCCACATAGCAAGTCGCTAACCTTGTAACAACAATTATTTCAAGTTTCGCGTCCCACGGTACCGACATCTGCTTCGATCGACAACAATTCGATTGAGCATCATAAAAAATTGCTTCCTACATACTAATGACCTCAATGGTCGTACTTGAACTCTCATTTTAGGCAGAGACCTTGATCACATCAAGAGTGTATGGCTCCAAAGGCGTACGTTTGTAAAATTGTATTACCAAACTACAAGAACCACACATCCACACATCAGAAAAAGGAAAATATGTTCGAAAAATATTCTAAGCGATGGCAATCAAAACTTTTGACGACCGACAGTTTCAAAGTGTCAACCGATGAACTGTCATTTGGCTTATCATTTTTATACAAACTATGTAACTACTGAATGAAGGTATTCATTTATTTAATGTTCTGCATATTTTTATCCAACTTTACTCAAGTCATCCATTTTTGGCTTCTAGAGATCATCGAGAGTTTATTCATTACAGAATACTGACAGAATAGTAAATGACAATATTAGAAAACAACTAAAAGTTGGGGAGATCAGAGGACTAATCTGTTTAAGAATTTGTTTAAAATCTGTTTTTCCGTTAACCAGCTGTCGCACCCCTACGAACGACAACCCTCATAAGTAGATTAACGAGGTCTTACATTTTAACGTGTGATTCCTAACACGGGTTGGACGACAGCAAGTGAATATCGATCGTTCAGACTAGGTCTTGAACCACCGATCAACACGGCAGTCAATTCGAGTGAATGAATAAAGCACCCGCGTCGAACCGTCTGATCACCGACACACCATGAAACCAACATTTTTTGTTTCGGTGAAGAATGATCGACAAATGGGAGAGAGTTAAGAGGACTTGGAACAAGGAAGGGAAAGATATGTTGAAATAGAGAAGACTAGTAAAACGATAAATTAACCTCTACACTACAAGGTACACAAAAAACAGAATTTTGCCGATATCGATTCTTTCAAATAATTTTTTTTGGCGGGTTTTAATGATAACCCAGAAATATTCAGTACATTTTTGACAGTTTCTATGAGTTCTGCTAGTATTTCAATAGTGTTGAAAAGATGGCATTTTCAGGGATCCTTCAATGTTGAATGAAAAATGTATTTATAATATACAGAGATAAGCGTTGAGAAGTAACTAAAGTTGAGAGGTCCTGATTTTCAAGTTGAAATGCCAACGCGTTCAAATAAAATAAACTATAGTTTAGCATGAAGCCCCTACTTCCCCACCCAAATCACCGCCGATGTAGTTCAGCGCTGGCGTTGTCTTCTCCTACTCCCCTCTTCCGCGCTTTCAGCCAGATCGTACACAGGACATTGACATTACAATAACCGACCTTCAACCTTCATTTTGCACAACAGAATACCAGGTAGAAGGCGCTTGAAATAACAAAGAAGACTGGTCTCCATCGCTTATCATTCGATTTTTCTATAGGCAAACAACACCCTGAAATTCGATACGGTCTACTCCCTTGAAAATCGGTTTCCGGGTGTGTGATTTTTGTGGCCAAAATATCAAGGTGAAAAAAACGCTTCCTTATTATATTTCGTCAAGGTTTTTGTTCAATATCGAATTGACCGAGTCCTCAGTGGGTTGATCAGTTTCTGAATGTATTTCCTGACAAATAGTAAACCAACTGGAATTTGCAAAATTTTAAAAGGTCATGCAGACTTTGGCGATTAATTTTCTGTTTTCCTTTACAAGTGAATAAAATTATTGAAATGATAAATCAGAAAAAGGCAACTAATGGAAGATTTCAATTACTTTTTTATTCAAGATTCTGTTGGTAAAACTCATCAATAGGTTTTTCCATTTTTAGTGGTAGTTCGATAATAAAAATGTGGTTAGTTTGAAACTTGTTGGTTTACTGAAGCCAGTTGAAACAACATTATGAATATTTCCAAACTCACCTTACAACCCTCACAAGAGTGTACCCCATAATGAAAACCTGAAGCTTTGTCTCCACAAACCCTGCACAGCACCGTGGTCCCGTCGAATTCTGAAAAAAAAACGAATAATGAATAAAATGTGATGTCATTGATGCGAGCGATCGAAGAAAAAGAAAGCAATGCGCTGCTTTCTCCAAACGATACAAGTGAAGTGCGTACTGGTTACATCACTAGAGAAAGTGGTACACACTGTGCATCGGTTAAGTAACTTTGTGGGAATTTTAGAGATGCGTTTGATGTATCGATACATATTTCAGAGCTGTGAGTTTGAAGTCAAACGTTGAAGTACTTACAGTGTGTGTAATTTTCTGACTGAATCTTTGAATGAAAAAATTTCATGAAATTTCACCTACTGAAAATATTATGATTTATAAACATTTTTCAATATATCAGCTATAATATCAAACCATTTCTAAATGCAAAAATGACAAAAATCTAGTTCAATTTGTAAGGGGCGCGAAGTAGTGTTTCTAAAATCCGATGACACTTTTTCCTGAATTCTACTTCTTTATTAAAAGTTTATATCCAATTTATTCATACCTAAATTCAAAGCAGGCTCTCTGTGGCAAGGAGTCATATTAGTAAAATCCAAATTGTTCGAAGTTGATTCTGGTAATTGGGGAATGATGTGAACGCTGCTGTCCGGTGAAATAATCATTTTGAAGGCACTTTTTAAAACTTATCACAATCAATAAACCACTATAAACCGATGTATGTATAACATTTCTTCAAGTTAGAAGCACATGTGCATTGACACTGAACAACAATGTCCAAGAGCAACCGAAGAACTGACGATAGTGAAAGTCCCAGTTGATACTGGGCCTCCTCTCGCTCGGTTGTATAGTAAATATTACCTGAAGGGCAACAAACCATTCCGAAGCGCGGGGAGGGGGCGAGATTTTAGCAGCATAACCGCGAACTTGTGAGTTCATCGCATTTTCAAGTTGGAGGTCACTGGCAACAATGCTCCTTCGAGCCAATAGCAGCCCAGCACGAGCGAAGCGATTGGCTTAGAGCCTTTTAGGCTCCACCTTTTCGTGGTAGGGAGCTGGTGCGAGGAAGCAAGTTCAACGACTCGAACCTTGACTGAATTACCCAGACAAATGAGCAACGCAACTTCGGCCAAGGTCGCCTCGATTGCGCGCACTCACTCTCTCATCGAAATCAAAAATTGTTTTATTCCTTTCACTAATTTTTTTTAGATCATGTTACTTAGTTCACACATTTTGTTGAAGTATTCCAGAAGTGAACCCAGCAGTTCGACGTTATTCGAGCTAAAGAGAAAACAAGGAAGAAATGTATAGAACACGTAAACGACACTGTCCGCGTTGAAATAATTCATGTCTGACAATTATAGTACAAGTTAATGAAATATGCATAACAAGGAACTACTACAGTGGCAAGAAAATCTTATCATCGTTAACTCGTTTTTAACAACACGAATATTATTATTCATTCTAAGGTTTTCACGATTACATTTATAGCACAGTCAATAAAGTACCTATAGGTTAGTCTTCTAAAATGAAATTCTTTTTATTTGCATTAAAATAAATTTGGGGTTGACGTCTTTTTCTGGTGTATTGTGGCGTATGAGTGAGTAGAAGCCACAGTTCCAATTCACATTCAGAATTCTGAAGCTTTACCCTATTTCCAAATCGCGAAAAAATTGGACGTCATTCGCTGTCTTGGAAGCAAAATAGAGAGAAAGATCCGACTCTTTTGCTCGGTTTGAGAGTCAAACTGATTTGAAAATGAGGCCCCTGTTTACCATCTTCCGTACGGTAGAAAGATTGTTTGCTTTGGCGACAATTGGCAATCAATAATAGGTAGTCCAAAAACGAATAGATAAATATATCTTTGACGACAATCTTGAGGAGTTGGTGAAACTGAAATCAATGAATCATTCGGTCTGCCACTAAGATTCTGTGATTTTATTCAGAAGTTTACATTTTGTCATTCCTAAACTAATGTTATATTATAATATTTTAATAAAATCATTGAAATGAATAAATGGAATGACGCATATGCTGTATATGCTGATGCACTGTTTGGGACCTTTGGTGTAGTAACCAATATTAGAAGTTTTTTCTCAACAATAAACCGTTATTTTAACACTCCGACACGTATTTCGATCACCAAATGTTCATTTTCAAGAGGAAGGTCAAGGTGATCACTTGGTGGTCGAAACACGTGTCGAGGTGTTAAGATAACGGTAAGGTGTTGAGAAAAAACTAAAAATAGTTTTGATCTTCCTCTTGAAGATGATCACTTGGTGATCAAAACACGTGTCGAGGTGTAAAAATAACGGTTTGGTGTTGGGAAAAAACTTCAGTAATATTCATTTAAATATCAAGTATATATACCTACTATTGTTAAAGCACTGTTTAAAAAAAATGTAGTATACCAGTGAAACCGCCGGTTCTTTTATGTGACGATAATAAATTGTTGAAGTAGTTTAGTCTCTTCATGTTTGAAACGTCAAAGAAATTTTTCATGTAAAATTTGAACTACGTTGAAAGCTGTCAATTTTGACTGCTATCCAGTACATTTCGATTTGATAGCTGGTTTTTATATTTTGTTTATTTTTTGAAATTCGTGTTTTTTTGAGATACATGGAAAACAATTTTGAGTGTAGGAAGTCAATCATCATTAAAAAAATAATCTTATTGAAAGAAAATGGGTCAGAATATTAATTATGTGTTGTAAGGGCAGACTGGTATATCGGGAAAAATAGGTATACCAACTGCAGCTGCAAAAGTAACAGAATTGACTATTTTTAGTTACGTTACTAGCAGTAGAATATCACTCAGTCTTTATGGATGTTAGCAACTACACAGTGATAAGTTTCAGAAAAAACGAATTGAATTGCCCGGCAATTATTCAAAAATGTCATCATATTTTTTATCAATGTTTCCCGCGAGAAAAGTTTTAACTTACTATGTATCTGAACTTCCATTTTTTTGACTGGTGAAATATACCAAAATCATTTTCTGGATAAAACAACTAATTTTCCGCATTAATGATTACCTATCACTCTGGCAAAGACTTTTTTCAACTTCTTTGCATAGAATAAAAATCTTTCTGTGTTGGAAACTAGGATTAGATAAAAACTATAAACGAAAACTGGTAGAAAAAGCTTTCTCGAAATACACAAAAAACTTTTT
>WOGO01008115.1:0-10798 GCA_015342085.1 Leptinotarsa defecta
CTCCTAGGTCATCGTCCATTCTGTCCTTTCCAGGAAGGTGGACAGGTCACTAGGAGACATCTCCTTCATATCGGCAGGTGAAGGTCAGGACTCGCCGAACACACACTCTCTTTAACAACCTTGAGGTGTCTCACGACGTTCTTCGTGAAGGTTTTGGAAGGTACAGCGACACTACTGTCGTTGCGCGGCTTCTTCAATCTTCTTGGAGTTCCCTTCGTGAAGGTGCTCAAGAAGGGCGCTTTCCTGCAGGGGCAGCCGATTCCTTGCCTTCATTCAAAGCGGAGCTCTTGACGCCCTCCGCTGCAATGTGCACTTATAGTTTCTGCCACTTCTGCCTCTATCGCCCTCTTTCTCCTTTTGGCCTCGGCGCCGCAAAATCGCCTTGGCCTTTGTATTATATCACGAGGTGATCTGCCATGTCCAGCCTCATTCCCAGCAGTAAATTGGGGTTGACATTTCTGTTCATCCCCAGCTACCGCCATAGATTGAGGTGAGAATTTCTGTCCAGCTTTGGAATTGGTTTTTTTTTCTGTGTCTGTTTTTGTATTTGTTTCATTCATGTGTGTTCCCACGAGGAGCAGGGGAAGAGTTGGTCACTTTGGCAGAGCCCCCCATTACCAGAGGGAGACTGATTGCAATGAGGTTTCGCCCGGTTCCCCAAGGGGATCGTTCATAACCGCACATCACCCTGCGGCCATTCACCTGTCGGCATGGTTCCTTACACCTTAGCTTTGGTAGGCTGGTTCACGGTGGCATGTTTCGCAAAGGTTTTTGTGGAGTTTTGGTTCCCCTCATCCTACTTATTTCTGCCACTGACCAGGAGTCCGGCGACCCCATCCGTAAGGCAACATTGGCTTCCCGGACAGGGCTCCCAGTCCCCTGACCGTTCCCCTATCCGCCACCTAGGGACGCGCCCGATAGGTTGCCCAACCTACGGGATCCAACCAGTTATTCCATACTTGTTTCAGCAAAAGCTGATTCAATAGATTCAGATAGTGCATTGTCAAATCCTCCTTTGATATTGAGAAATAGGTTACAACAGTATATTGTTGAGGAATCGAGTGATTTTCTTTACAATTTGTAAATGTATTGCTAAGTCTGCCGATTTTCCATATGATAAGCATATTGGTGGTCGTTCAGTATACATAGCAAACCACAAACCACCTAACATGTCCATCCAGTACCAATTTTGTGTATGTGTTATTTTCAGCCTACTTTACGTATATATTACCGCCTTGGCACCAACCATGTGCTATATAATTCCATGCCAGTACAGCTCTACACAGTTTACGAGAATGGGTAAAAGTATACCCAGTCCGTTTACAAACAGAGCCGGGAATTGACCGTTCACCTGCCGGTGCTATGGTAACTTTCTCAGCGACCTCACATACACAATCGTTCTTTTTTGAACGCTTGGTGTACTCAAAGGAAAGAAGTCGATTGTTATTAAGAGTCAAGCATTCAGAAGAGTTGTTTTTGTGTAAAGCTCTAAATGTTCTTCTCTAGAGGTCATAATTTTCAGGTCGTTTCAATTTCAGCGGTCGACTTTTTAGAGAGAATCATCTGAATACTGCAAGATATATCAGAAATACTCTCATAGAACTTTTTTATATAGATCCCAGTTGCGTAATTCTTAGGCTCTATTGAATAATCCTCGAATTTCGTTTCCTAAATTATCAATGCTTTTGTTTCTCCAAGAAGAGTTTCCATCATCTCTAATTTCTGAGTTGGCTGTTTTTATGCCGGAAGGAAATTGTGAGGGATCTGTCCTCAAATTACTATTAAAAGTAAATTATGAATAGGCTGACCTGTTACTTGATGAAAATTGATAACACTATCCATGATAATCATGAAACAATTCTCAAAAATATTTTTTATAATTCTAGTCCCGTTTCGCTAACACCATAGTGCCATCAGTACCTAGTAATGAAAACAATAAGATATGGTGTTAGTGAAACCCCTCTAGAATTATATATTTTTTTTGTGAAAAATGTTTGATTATCATCATGGACAGTATTGGAGGTGAACTGCCAGGGTAGAGTTTCGGTTCCTCTCGACTCTCGATTTCCACTTGGCATCTGTGTGCATGGGTTTTAGGGCGGATATAACCCACCCATAACGAAAATATGGTTTGAAGACCATCCTCAGCACCACAGCCATAGAAATATCGTCGAGAGTAAAGGTCCATGTTCGACCACGGCTTGAAATTTCCATATGAGAAATCTTCAATTTATTTGCTAAAATCAGTTGATATTTCAAATTCAACTTCATCACCCCATATATCAAAAGTTTGCATTATGTTCAAAACTTCTTCAATAAAGCACATACTAATATGGGCGCCCAAATCCCAATACCACGAATGTGTCATCCTTCAGAAATATGTTTTTAATTGAACATCATGTTTATATATTTTATTATTTTGTTGAGACATGGTAATGCACTTATAAATGATATGCGAGGATGAGTAAATACTGATAGTTGACAAAAAAACTACTTCAACTTGAATAAAAATACATTCTTGAGCAAAATCAATCAGCCCCAATAATTTTATGGAATGAGACATGGCATTTTCAGTAATGAAGAATTTTGTGCACTATCTGGAAGGGTATGTGGGTAAGTGAAAATTCTTATGTACCTACATATTTAGTTTTAGGTATGCAATATACTTGTGGTATAACGTTAGATAATTTTATAGCAGCAATTTAACGTATTATTCACTACTTACTCATTTAGCAACTCTGAGAATTTGCAAATTGCACGACAATGATAAAAAAATGATTGCCATCTATTAGTTATTTATTAAATGATAAACGTACCGAATTTAAACTCGATAACAGTAGCCACCTTTTTGGTATGTATTTTCTTTTCTGTGAATGTCTTCATTGATATGTAGTTTACAGGATTATAATGAATATACGCTGTCCAAAATGTGTGGTGAATTTCAATTTCATTCATCAATTCTATTTTCGCTGGAAATTAAATCCATTTGGAAAAGCGTTCTCAGGAAGTTAATTCTACATAAACGCAGTTCTCCAAATGAGAGAGTTCTTAAACAGTGAAGTTCGAGGTGTGCTGAGTTGAATCTCAAAGCGATGAGCAGCCACAGTCTGTCGCAAATTTTTGATATGTACCTACCACTCTTGGTGGAATCAAATGTGCCAATTCACTTGAACACTTCTTGTGAAAGTATTTATGAAAGAAAGACGCATTTCCAACATTTCTTTGATGGCTCTTTCCTGGATGGAATCCAGAAACATTAGGGTATGTTTGGGGGCAGAGCTCCATATATGAGAATAATACTCCAAATAAGGTCTGATCTGAGCTTTATGAAGCATCAAAAGTTGCTGAGGTGTGCATAGTTTTCTGGTTCGGAACAGTGTTTCAAGCATCTTGAGAAGCGACCTTTATAATTCCAGCGACATGATTGTGCCAAGACATATTGGTGTGCACTTCAAGACGTAGAAATAAGAAAGTTGAAGACATTTGTAAAAAAATATAGGCGTTCAAATCAAAATTGGCTACTAAGAAACATCCATTAGAGGTGGAATGATACAAATGAACATGTATATAGAGAAACCAATTTCCAGGACCGGTTTGGAATAAATGTTTAGTTTAAATTCAGTATTAACCATGTATATTAGCGCCACCGAGACTGATAAATATGAAAAAAATATGACACGATATACAAATGCAAACAAATTTACTTTATAAAAACTCAATATGTTCAAGACTGTCACATATTAAATGTTGAATTTGGAACGTACTTGGGAAGGAAATGTTTTCAATCGACAAAAAAGATATATCACAATATCGGCAAAATAGTTATAATTTTGACACATAATTTGAATTGTCTATTCCTTTAGCTCTGTTACGCCAACAACGCAAAGTACGGAAATCGCATTTAGAAAATGCCAAAATTAGGTACTTTTCAGGTGCTTTTTAGATACCGAAGTCAAAAATTAGGTGCTATGTAACTTACACCACAACTCAATACTCAAAGTTGCGTTGCTAGCAGTATGTGATGCTAGCAACGCAATGAAAATAATAAAAAAATAATGATCTCTCGAAAACGAGGACGAATGCTCTATCAGGTATAAACTAAGCGTGGTAATAAAGTGCTAATAAGGTGCTTGCAAGAAATTAAGATGAAAACGACCGCGAATAAGTGAAACAAATTCGAGATACCTGATTTGAGAAATGAAAATTAACAATATGCAATAAAGTCTAGAGATACCAGTAAACTAACACATAGACAATCAAAATACAGTGCTAATTGAGTACTCACTAGATAAATAATAGTAAACCTAAATCCCGTAATGCCTATGGGGCATTATGGAAAACCATTATGACTAATGGACTGAGTTCTTACAGAACGTTCCAGTAAGTAAGGGTATGAGAATGAAGTGCAATTAGGTGCTCATTAGATATTTATAGTAAATCTAGATGCCATAATTCATATGTAGCTTATGGACCCGATAACCACCATTGAAAAGAACATGTTTGAAATATGTTTTTTCGATAACCAGCTGTCTCACCCGTACGAACGATAATCCTCAGAAATCGAAACTTGTACGAGCTAAGAACTAACGAGGTCTTACCTTTTAACGTGTGATTCCTAACACGGGTTGGACGATAGCCAGTGAAAATTGAGCGTTTAGCCTGGGGCTTGAACCATCGACTCACACATCGGCCGACTGACTGAGTGAACGATTTCTGAGGGTTATCGTTCGTAGGGGTGCGATAGCTGGTTACCGGTTTAAACATTTTTTTAATGGTGGTTATCGGGTCCATGGTGGTTATCGGGTCCATTAGCTTCATATGAATTATGGAATCTAGATTTACTATAAATATCTAATGAACACCTAATCAGCACTTTATTCTCATACCCTTACTTGTCAAGGAACGTACTGTAAGAACTCAGTCCATCAGTCATTATGAAATCTAGGTTTACTATTATTCATCTAGTGAGTACTTAATTAGCACTTTATTTTGATTGTCTATGTATTAGGTTACGTGTATCTCAAGACTTTATTGCATATTGTTAATTTTTTTTCTCAAATCAGGTATCTCGAATTTTGTTTCACTTATTCGCGGTCGCTTTCATCTCAATTTCTTGCAAGCACCTAATTAGCACTTTATTACCACGCTTAGTTTATACCTGATAGAGCATTCGTCCTCGTTTTCGAGATACCTGATTCTTAGGTCTGTTATTTAGCGAAATTGGAAGAAAATTTCACGATCCTCACCGTTTAGCACTTAATTAGCACCTAATAGTGTTTCCTCAACATTCATTATTTCATCAATATTTTCATTGCATTGCTAGCGTCACATACTGCTAGCAACGCAACTTTGAGTAGGTATTGAATTGCGGTGTAAGTTACAGAGCACCTAATTTTTGACTTCAATATCCAAAACCTAATTGTGGCATTTTCAAAATGCGATTTTCGTACTTTGCGTTGTTGGCGTTACAGAGCTGTGCATAACTGAGGGAGCTTTCCTGCAATGGCAGCCGGTTCCTTGCCTTCATTCAAGCGGAGCTCTTGGCGCCCGCCGCAGGAAGTGCCCTTGTTGTTGGAGGTGATCTGCTATGTCCAGCCTCATTTCAAGCGGTAGCTTGGGGTGGACATTTCTGTTCATCCCCAGCCACCGCCTCAGATTGAGGTGAGCACTGCTATCCAGGCTCGGGATTGGTTTTTGTTTTTATTGTTTCTGTTGCAGGGGGAGGGTTTTCCACGGTGGTATGTTTTCCAAAGGCTTATGGGGGTTTTGGTTCCCCTCACCCTACTTATTACTGCCACTGACCAGAAGTCCGGCGACCCCGCCCGTAAGGCCACATTGGCTTCGCGTACAGGGCCTCCAGTCCCCCGGCCTTTCCCCTATCCACCACCTGGGGACGTGCTCGATAGGTAGCCCAACCCACGGGGGGACACGATCCTTGCCAAAATTGCAAGCTCGTCTGTATGAGTTCGCAAATCTACCTCTCTTATCTCAATAACACGAGCAGAATGCTCATCGTTATGAAAGGAATATTGGTGGTTGTTAGGGGGGAAAGAATATGAAGCAACTCGTTCAATGGCCTCCTCAGTCAAATGGTGAATCCAAAAATCAGTAATTTAGGCGAACATATCCTCCATCCATGATATTCCAGGAAATTTCCATTTCGTACACGGCGGCCTATCGTTTCATCTTCTTATGGAAGGGAGGCATTGTTCGGGCGTTCGCATTTCTTAGTTATCGCACCATAAAAGTGATACACTACAGGGTAAAACATGGCCCAGTTTGTTATTCCCGGCATCCATAAGGAGAAAACGGCTTATCTGTAATTCTCGGTTCGGCGTGGAGAAAGCGCGTGTAAGTGCGAATTTATTCATAGAGCAGTATAATGAGAAACTGTAGAAATGGACATTTTCCGACTCGCTGACGGTTTTATGTTTTGATAAGGGGAATAACAAGGCATTTTTGCAGCAGGGCCATCACGGATGCCTGCTTGAGGGGTTCACGGAAGTTTGGGGAATATATAAATATTCGAAAAGGAATATTTTCTATGAGGCATGGGAAACGCAAGTTCTGATGCAGGTAATTTCACGCCGACTTGGCAGAATCATATTTGTCATGATTTTTTTTCACAGAAGTATACCGGAACTTTTGTAACTTTTTGTTCTCAACTATAACATTGTCGGGACTGGTGATACGTGAATTTATTATTCAGACGGACACAGCGTTTACAAATAATAAAATTATTAATATTACCAACAAAACGACAAACAGAAAATAACAGTGTAACCTCGTGGCAAGGAGAATCAGAATTAGGATCAGTTCCTGGCCGAAATTCCTGAATAGACTTAATAATGCATCGGCTAAGAAATGTGTTCGAAGTAAATTTCTCACTGACATTGGTGGGGTCATGAATATAGTCAATAGGGATTAACCACTTGGGCCCTTGTCTCAATACATAGAAGTGTTAACAATGAGTACCTACTCGAAACATCCCAAGTGGTGTCTGTCGTTCTTTATATTCAGAGAGATACAAAGAGAGAGAGCATTTCAATGATATTCGATGATAAAATATGGAAATGATGAGTAAAAATCAAAATAAAAGAATTAACATAAAGAAACCCAAGCAGCTGGATATTTTGGGCGACTGCTCGATAATAGAGTAATGAAAAGTTAATTTTCCAACAAGAATTTATCATACAAAACTAAAAATCATTAACGGAATAAAATGTTTCTGAATTGAGTAGTTGTAAGAAAAACCCTACAACATTATTCAATCCAATCGGATATGGAAGTGAAGGAGGAATGTCAAGAAATATACTTCAATGTGGAGTATAGAAAAGTTTTAGAGAACTGGAAAAAATTAATTTTTCGTGAAACAAAGGTTTCGTCTTTCTACTTCTCCATCTTTATACATAAAAAGTGGAAATCTTCCGAAGCAAGAAAGTAACTTCATACACAAACTGAAACAAAAAGTCATATCGAAACAACTTCTTTCATATTAACATTGAACTACATGAAAAAATATTATCCCGAAACAACTAAGAATATATCATCTTTCCCACCAACCGATTTCCTGGAGTATTTGAAGTCCACTAGATACTGTTTAGGACAACAAGAAGATTGCTTCTTGAGTTTCTTGTGGAATAATCTTCGTCAGCAAAAAATAGCAGAAACAATACTCCTGATCGCTTTGGATTGAATGATTCCGTAGAGTCTATCTCACTTGTTTACTTTGTTGTAAATGTTCAAGAGGTAGCAAAAACGTATGCTATTTTCTGGAACTTCAATAAGTGTTTCCTAATTAGAGTGATAACCGGTCCGTGCAAAGCTTATTGTTTATTCATCCGAAAATGGAACTTCTAACGAGTGATGATGAGCTGTATTGCCAAACATGCACCAAACTAACTGACTATTATAAGGAGACAAGTATAGCTGAGGCACTATTCAATCTAGTAATAACACCGAATTTCTTCAAACGTGACTCAACCTCTGACGGGAGCACCAAACTCTTATGAAGATTAGGAATAGATGAACACTTCAATCTAGCAGACCGCTATTATAATCTTCGTGCAGTCATTGTTCAATGTGTTTCTGGCGTTGAATCTGGTCATTATTATACACTGGTCAAAGACGAAACAGACTGCGATGTCTTGAATTCATTGGAGCCTCTGGAGACACCCTATATTTTGTTTTAGGAAAGAGAGGACATTGGCAGATCGAGATCTTCAGATAATGTGGTGCTGCATGTTTTTCCGGGTTTTCCTGCAGCTGAAAAAGCAAATGCGACACTGGAATCAATGGAGTCGTCCCGGATCGCCAGTTAATTTTTGTTGTTTCATACTTCTATGATTTGTATGACTTTTTTCGTTACTATTACAATATATAATAATAACTATTAATGTTCGAATAAAACTTTTATGTGAACATTGAATTATACAAAAACTATTTTTTATTCATTTTGTTCTCAGATCATTCACAGGATTGTCACCCAATTTAGTATATGAGAGAGGAGAAACTTCACTTACATTGAACATTGTCCGATGTTTCAGGATGAGACAGATACTTGCATTATTACCTCTACAGCACCAACTTTGATAACATTACAACATCATAAAATTACGACTTTGTTATGAATGAGTTTATTATACTCATGTCACAGATTACAGTATGACAGTGTAATTTTACCTCTTTCATATACCTAATTTTTTGGTAATCCTGTGAATGATATCTGATTCGATTCCACAACAAATTTGTGAAGCACTGTTTGGAACCTTTGGTGGAGTTTCAATCACCAATTGGAGGAAGATTGAACAACTAGTTTAATCATGAATGAATGAACGAATGTTCGAAGTACAAATTTAATAAAAAAAAGAATTTTTTTTATAATTCAATGTTCATATGAAAGTAGTTGTTTGGTAGGTATTTTTTCTTTCGTGTAATTCATTGTCATGAAATGATTCAAATCTATTGAAGCAAATACATTAATTGAAAGATGTTTCAACGTCAACTTTGATATTCTAAAACAAAAACACCCAGTTTTCACAATTACATCTTTCAATATTTCAAGTTATTAGTCATCAAAATTAATACGATTACAGGATATAGAAATATAAAATATTCTCCAAATACGCAAACTTTCACGGATGCGCATCAAGCATTTTGCCTTAGAACGGTGACTGGAGAAAAGTTGCAACCTCAGCATATGAATATTCATAAATATTGAGAGAGGTCAAGGTCATCAACAAGAAATATTGAGAAATTCATTCAGCATTTATTGATCACTCATCAGAAACAGTTCTAAAGCTTTTTTAGGATGCAGCACATCTTCTTTTCATCGATCCTGCTGGGTAGCAGTATAACGTAAGTTTTTGGTGATTCTTTGTATTTTTCTGTTAACTATTCAATGTTAGTTCATTCCTGAGCATATTTTTTCAATTTTTCTCTCATAATTGATGTTTATTGGATTATTTTTTTGGATGAATATGGGTCGGGTGGAACAGCGAAAAATCCTCTCGAAATGAGAAAAGCGAGTACAGAGTTACGACATATGTTGTTTCTAGGGAACTTTTCTTCCAATTTGTGCCTGAAAGTTACTTCTCTGCATAACTACACATCTTTGTGGAATTTATTGCTATCGTCCTAAAAGTCAAGTCAAAACTATGAAATTTAAAAGTTTATTGAAGACAAGACAACGGTTAGGAAAAACGTATATTTGAAAAGTCACAAATCTCTCTGTTGTACTCTATATCAGCTTAGAAGAAATAACATACTATTTTCAAGTACAAACAAGTACGAACAAAAAGAAAACAGATACTAACAATAAACAAACAGTTATTAGTCATCAACATGTGAGTGATGGAATAAACCAGGTCGAAAATACATTGAAATTAAGAAAATATATTGACATAAACTCTGATAAGTTGGATAGAAATGTCACACCTACACCGTCGGGATCATCTAACATCACCAGGGAAAACCAGCAAGATGGGCAGTGGAAGGAAGCGATCGGAAGAAAGCAAAGACGACAAATGGTTGTTGGAAGTTATGATGGAGATTCTCGTTTAAAAGGTGTCCCCAAACTGACACATCTACATGTTTACTGAATTGATCTGCAGACCTCGCCTCATGATTTAACGGAACTGTTGAAAATTCACTTTCCTGAAGTTAAATGTGAAAGTATTACCCCCAAATACCCTAGTGGTTACAATTCCTTTGAAATTTTAATTTTTGAACATAATTTTAGAAAGGCTATGGATCCTGAAATATGGCCCTTTGGGGCATGTGTACGACGTTTTTTCGAGTTTGTGAAAAAGGAATCGACCAAAACATAGACTGTAATTCTTTTTCACCGAATCTGTTAGTTCTCAACATTACTAGCATTAATCCTTACAAGATAAACGAACTTCATTGCCACACATATTTTTACAGAAAATTAAACTTTTTATGTTTGACTGAGATACATGCAAAACCAGATTCTGTAAACAGCATATGTATACCAGGGTTCACTCTAGCAAGCTCTTGTGTGACGTACTGACGTACTGACAGAAATATTGGAGTTTATGTTTAAACCAAATATTCTCTTTATATTTGTGGGCGATTTCAATTGTGACACGTATAGTCACAGTACAGATTTTGTAAAATTGAACAATGTACTGTCATGTTTCAACTTTATACACAAAGTGAATTGGCCTACTCGGGTGCAAGGAAATAGCCTTTCCACAATAGATAATATTTTCATTAATTTCCAAAGCAATGGAGTCACTGCTGTTTTAGATAATAATATATCTGACCACAGATATAT
>WOGO01008116.1:0-10797 GCA_015342085.1 Leptinotarsa defecta
CAACTGAAATGGTTTGGGCTACAATGAAAGAAAGCTTGCGGAAATGTAATCAGTCACCGACTTTGAATGCTGTGGTGCTTGACAATATAAGGCGAGTGGTGAATGAAGTGGGTAATAGTGATGAATGGAAGAATTGTGTGGCCCATAAATAAAATAAGAGAAAAAATATTATGTGCAAAGTTCCATAAATCCGATCGTTATTCAACCTGATGATGATTCCACCTCATCCGAATGTCTAGCAATTTGTTGGCCTCTATTATTTCGTAAATATATGTTTGACGAGAATTCAGTGTGATTATTTGTGTTGTTATTGTATTTTAGAGTTTCCGACTCGAAAATCAACTAACTTAAATTTCGAAGTTTTTCATAATTACCCATGGTGGAAAAATTTAGTTGATATATCTTTTCCATGGGGTGATCAATTGCTATGATTGTAAGAATAAGTAACTGAAAAACTATCACCTATTTCGAGGCGGGAATACCTTCTCTGTGCTGTACCAATTGATATTGGAAATACTTTAACACATTATTTTGATCAGTTTATTAGTGACTCAATATTCCATGGGAAAAAATGAATAAAAATGCAGTTCCCGAAAGACTTCTTATTTTACTCGAGGCAAGTTTCCATATCGATCATAAACTTACGTCTTGATGGTAGTTTTCAAGTAGCCATTTTTGCACATAGTTTAATCAGTCTGAATATTTTCATTAATCCGTTGTCTTGTTCTTATTGAGTCAAGCGGACAATAAAATTTAATTTTGATCCCAGGTGTACCGTTTCTTTGTTGAATTAACTTTTTGACACTCTAAGAAATTTTTATATCACTGAATTATTATACCGCCCAAAATTGATAATTACGGGAAAAGAATTCGGTTAATTTACGCCAATCGCCTATCCAAATGGTTGAGCTTTATGAAAAATATTTTGGTAACGTTAGTTGAACATGATGTTCGCACAGTCACTTGGTTTAAGTAACATCGGTTTTTAGAAACATTTTTTTAAGATGCCGTGTGAACGAAGTCAATTATAATTGATAGATACTTCCATCAAATGTTGACACTAGAACCATATAAAACAAAACATTTTATTCAACGAAACATTCTTAATACTCGAACCCACTCAAATATTCACGACAATAAAAGAAATCACCGACAGAGTAAAAGTTGTCACTTCCTTGATTCCAAAAAACCCAAAAAAACCTCTACACAACTCACCTGCTATTACAGGAACGTCAAAGTCGAACTGCTGACTAGCACTCGACGTCGAATTAACTTGCCTCGTCTTGATCAACGGCGGATTCTTACTCTGAGATATGGCCAAACTCCTCCTCAAATTTCCCCTCGTTGGTGATGGCGGAGGATACGAGATCCCTCTGTGGGTGGGACTCAAAAGCTGACTGCCGTTTTTCCCGCCAGGTACTGAAAGGGTGTTTTGATTCAGGTTCAGGCTCATGCTACCGACGTTAGGCGAGCCTAAAGTCAAGTTCGGCAGGCTCTGGCCCAGATTAGTGTATGGTTGAACCGAGAGGGTGTTCGGAGTCCTGGGAAAAAGGCGGTTTTTGAAGGAGTTTTTCTGTGAGACAGGACTCCTGTCACTCCTGTCTGGCGGTAAGGGCTGAACACCCTCGTCACTAGATAACGATCCAGTTCTGTTTTCATTCTCCATTGAAACACCTCGGGACTGGTTATTCATAGAGCACACAGACGATTGGTCGTTCATTTCCACCGATCCGCTGAAAAAGAATAAGATTATTTATTTGGTTTCCTTCAGGGATCCACTTCGAGACTCATCCAATTCATGATGTATACTAACTCAAAGCTGAAAATCTAAATACCAATACAGTAACACTTTTTTCTGCTTGAAGATAATAATGGAGACGTAGAAGTGCGAAAAATTGAAAAAAAATCTTGATTGAAAAATATTTCGTTAACGTCAAATATCTACCTGTGGCTATGTGCAAGACTAGAAACCCGGCTGGCTCTCGACGAAGTTGCAAGAGGTGATCTAGGAACTAGTTGTAGACTGGGGTAGTCATTTTCTAAATTATAGTCAAAGCTATAGTCGGTGTCCACACTTTCATCAGCTATATAACTCATCTGTCGGGCTTGTGCATACAGAGTTTGTGCTTTGGCGATACCGTCTTTCCATCCCTGAAACATTGAAATGAAATAAGTCAAAATTAGAGGAAATATAGAACTATTTTAATAGTCTACTAAGTTTTTGGTAAATTTTCTGAGGGAAACCAAAACTAGTAGTAACAAAACTATTCGTCGAAATCGGTTCATCAGGTCTAATGTTCTAGCCGAAGACACAAAGACATAAAACACATTAAAACCTGATGCGAACTATATGGTTTGCCCTTGATACTTCCTATACAAACTATGACAATTCAAATGAGAGGGGTGTATTTTTATCAAAAACCCAAAACAGACCCAAAAACATAAGTTTACCGTCATAAATTATTTGAAAAAGTATCTTTCAGTTTTCACGAGTAATATTCAATATTTTTTCTATTGATCATTACCGGAATATCTCACAATAAGATCAATTCTAAGTATACCATGAATTGAAATAATTTAGTTGAATTACATAACAAGAAGTAACCTGAAACGAATGATAACTCTCTAAAGTCGAAACTTGTGCGAGCTAAATACTAACGAGGTCTTACCTTTCAATGTGTGATTCCTAAAACGAGTTGGACGATAGGAAGTGAAAATCGATTGTCCGGCCATGCGGTTCGAACCACCGGTTCACACAGCGGTCGGATTGACTGACTAGAGCTGACACATTCCAACACACCAGGCTACCGTCCCACAAGAAAGCATTCATTCCACTTTCAATGATTTTATTGGATTTCAAAAAGTTTGTTAGCGTTAGTCGTTAGCTCGCACAGGTTTCGACTTTTGAGAATTGTCGTTCGTAGGGGAGTACAGCTGGTTAACGGAAAAACAAATTTTAACAGATTTTTTAACAGATATGACTCGATCTGTTGGCACGCTAGCTCAGAATTCTTAGCACTACCTCAAGTTGCAACTGACAAGTTAGTGTAACATGAAGCTACGGGAGAAGGAAATATCAAGAGAAAATTGCTGTTGGTTCACAGATGGATCAAAAACGCCTTCAGGATCTGGTGCAGGTGTTTTCAGTCGCAGACCCAGGACAAAGATATCAACCTGCCTGGGAACCTATGTGACTGTTTTTCAAGCGGAAATTTACGCTATTGAATTGTGTGCGGAGAGATTGGAAGAATCCAACCTCATGCACAAGTCAATAAAAATATTCTGGGACAGTCAAGCGGCATTGAAAGCTCTTGGTTCTTAATGAGCAACGTCTAAATTGGTAGCAAATTGCCAAAAACGACTCTTCTCGATAGAAATATTTAACAGATTGTCTCTGGTCTGCATTCCTGGCCATACTGGCCTGGAAGGCAATGAGGCTGCTGACTCCTTTGCAAAGGAGGGTACTGCAAGCAGCTTCATCGGACCAGAACCTGTCATTGGCATCGCTTTAGGCTTTTCCAAACAAATATTGAACACCTGGATGGCAAGAAGATTTATGGACTTCTGGCAGAATTCTCTAGGATTGGCTAAATCCAAGGAGTTTATTCACCCTTCAAAGCTTGATACCAAACAGTTGTTGGACTACAGTAGGGATAAACTACGATATCTAACAGGCCTTCTTACAGGTCACTGTCATTTGAATCATCATATGCAGAGATTCGGACTGTCGAAAAACAGTATGTGTCGCCTTCGTACTCTCACCATCTGACCTGAAAGACCAATCATCATACAAACTAATCGGCTTCGTTAACAAGATGGGTTTATTTGGTCGAATGTGAATAGGTGTGAGCCACAATAAACCCTTGCGGGTTGTGGTAGAGGGTCGAATAAACCCACTCACTTTGGACCTAACCTAACCCAACATAAAGTTATTCAAATTTCTATTCACTTTCTTTCTTGTTTTATGTGCCGCAACATAATTGTATTTGCAGGATAGTACATTTAATCTGCTTTGTATTGGTATTCAGTTAGTTTGATTTCCTATGGGATTGGATAGATAGAGAAATGGATATGAAATAAGTGGAATGTTACTGGAAAGTGTATCAAATAATTTGTGGCAAGAATGCGTTACTTCACTACATATATAATTCTTGCTATGAAACTTGCAGGACTGATATAATTTATTTCGAGTTTTTTGAAGTAATATCTTCTTATGGGAGGGTGAACTGCTTGTTCACCTAACGCGTAACGGCGCCAGTTCGTCTGATTTCCCTTTCTCTCACGCATACGTCAGTAGACGGCAGGCTCCTCCACTCTCGTTGGACAGACGATCAGTGTTCAAGGTGCGTTAGACATGTACTGTTGACAGCAGACTAACCAGCAAGGACGTAATATTCTTTCATTATGTGAAACGTGGCTCAAACATGATGATACATATTTTGTGTATATACATTATTAGTATCATTAATCAATTCTACAAAAGTAGCAATTGGCTTATGGTAGCTATAATATATGTACATACACAAAATAATCAATAACAATTTTTATCAATTAATAACTTTTATCATAGTATACATAAAATTCAAGTAGTGACCTAAGAGTGCCTCAAGTTAAACAATGTTGATACTGAATAGTTCAACTTAGATTAGTTTAAGTTATCTCTTCTGTCAGGCGTCCAGAGATGCACACATTTTTTTGTGATCTTTTTTTCTCAAAATCTTTCTACTTCAAGTTGAAAAAAATCATAACATACTTATTAGTAAAATCAAGTGTGGTATAAGCTGCAAAAAAGAACTCTGGGTCTGAAGAAATCGGAAGCAGCCAATTTTACCTACTGAATTTTATCATTTGGACTTCCATTGTCTAATATAATTTAATATGATATGAAATCCCTGAAAGAACCAATAAAAATTGAAATGAATAGCTGAAAATGACAATTATATCAAGCAAAAAAGTCCTGAAATGAAATCACAACGAAATAATGTCATTTCGAGGTTTTTTGCTTGATATAATTGTTATATTCAGCTATTCATTTTGATTTTATTTGTTTTTTCAAGGCTCCAGACAATGAAAGTCCGAACTAATGAAATTCACCACGAAACATTGTCAACCACCTTCAAATAAACGTTTCTCCACAAAGGTCTTCATCTTCAATTCATCCAACTAATAAACTGAAATTACTATTTGGCTCACTAAACATCCATACATAAACTTAGATATATGAATTATTTATCATGAAAATTCTCAAGTTAACTCCAACTGGTGTTGACATTCGCAAGTAGTGAATATGAAATGAATGAAAATTATTCCTGGAAATATAGATTGGCAGCTGTCTACTATCCTAAAATTTGTCCCAAGAATCAACTTGGTTATTTAAATAGCAACATGACTTCACGGACTGTTAGATAAAGCCTCCATCGAAACAACCTACGACAGAAATACAAACATATTTGCACTCCAGATTGAAATTGAAATACCACAACCTCCTAACTTCTGAACTATCAACCCGGAGCAAACTACATTGTCGGCATAATTAGACCATCACATCGTACTCAAACAAACAACCGAACTGTAAATATGTCACAAGCAGCAGAAGTAAACAAACCAAAATTGCCGAAATTACAGTGTGCATGAATCTCATTTTCGGCTACATTCCGGGAGAGAACGTTACCCGGAATATTCACACATTAACCAGTGTAGCCAGATGATATATTCTGGAGCCTCTAGACAATGATCAGAAATTCATAGAATTGTTTAAATCTAGAAATGTTTTGTTAGGTAGAATTTGAACCACTGAATGAATTTGTTTCAACTGCCGCAATAGATTTTCAATTATTGTAACACACTTGCAAACCGGTTTCGGGCTGTTTTGCCACTTTCATCAATATAAAGTCGATGAATTCCGACAATTGAAAATCGAATTCGTTCAGAGTATTATTCCTCGAACTAGGCTGAAGCGGACAACAAACAACAGGTTTGTCATCGTCCCATCTGCCGGTGAACGGGGTAAGCAACCGAATATCCGAAATTTGCTCAATTCCTCGTATAAGGATAGAAAACGTTTCAAATATATCTAGTCAGGTTATATAACAGTTTATTCAAATATGATTTAATAAGGTACATCTTTTGGTAATAATATATCATATAATTTGGAGCCCAGGATAACTTTTTGTCATGCGATCAAAAAATCATAATTTCTCTGATTTAAAATTAAATTCCTCAAATCTGAAGAAATGTCTTTGCATCCGGCCATGATGTCCCGAACATTTTCATACTAACCTTAATCTTCTTAGCGTCATTGTTCTGCAAGATGAAAGCCGCCACAGCCATATCGAATTCGTTCTTGTAGATGACAGCCAGACTCGGCGTTTCTCTGTGTAATTCGGACACCACCAGGCGGTCGACGAGATACGGTTGCCGTATCACGCGCATGGTGGCGCCACCTTTCTTCGTCGACGGTTTGCACACCAGCAGCATGTCCGTCAATAGGAAACAATGCACCTCCATCTAGAACAGAAGGCAATGTGGAGAGAATTAATCAGTGAAAATCGAGGAGGGAAATAGTGGCTGTCGAAAAGGTTAGAAAGAAAGAAGAAATTGTTACCAACTGGAATACGGTCTGTCATAGACATGAATGGAAAATGTGGTGATTGGTATGAGGTGATTTTTCATCGAGATATATGTGATAAGCGCAACCTATATCTTTCCTTTCGTATACTTATTCCTCTCGTTGTGTCTTTGAGCTTCACTACTATACGAAGAAGGAAAACAGTATATATTTTCAATAAAAAATCTTTGAAGAAGTGTAGATCATGCACAGATCTTTCGATAACTAACTGTACGAAAAAGTACAACTGAAATAGCTACTTTTAACGCTACATATGAACACTAAATTACATAGAAATCTCTTCATTTGAAACATTGGTAATTGGATTTTAATAAGAAAATTCACTCATATGAAAAACCATCAAGCTTCTAGAGAACTTCAAAGTTTCGAGCAAATATACTCATCAGCTTCAGTTTGGGTAACTTCACAAGACTCATTTATTTTCACAATGAATATAAATCACCGACAATTCTGCTCATGCCAAGAAAAAAATTTTCAAATAAAAAACATCCTACGTTTGAATTCAATAGCCGTATAAATATTTCAATAGACTGTCAACGTGAGGAGAGAAGAATTATATCTTCCAAAGTTGTCATGTTATGATAAAAATGAGTAAGTACTTTGTTTTGCAAAGTTATTCAAACTGAACTGATGCTGATGAAGAAGTGAAAACAAGTTTCTTCGCCCATAGTTCACCCATAGCTTGAATGTTTTATATGTGAGTGAAGTTTTCATATTGATGCTTATCATATATTAAGTTGTGTAGCATTACTGTGAATTGAATGTCTTTTTGATTCAGTAATGAGTATTCAGTGTACTAACTGAAAAAGAAAAAGTGTAATTCAGTATTCATATCCTTGAAAGTAGTTGTTTTGGTTGAGTTTTTTTCACACTTTACAGCTGGAATAGATTTCGCATGACCTGCACATTTTCTCTTCCTTTCTTCGAATGATTACGATATTCATTTGTATAACGAGAAAGAAGTAGAAAGCCAAGTATTACCGCAATCATATAATAATGGTCAGAATCTTTTTTCAATATTCTAATTCATCGAACAAATTCAGTTCTTTGATTCGTTACTTCTTTCAGCTGCTTTATCCGGAATAGTCCTTTCGAATTTTGTCATACATAAAACACGTTTGAGCGGGCTACTTATTTTTCTTTTATCGACAGAAAACATAGAATCTATATTTATAAATGCGAAAGTCACTTATTTAACACTCACTCACTCAAATCTGTTTGTCCGTACTGGTGAGTCCTAGGAAGCTAAAATTTGGTATATAGGTGCTTCTTAGGTCTTAGATGCGCACTAAGAGAGGATTACCTAATTTTCAAACTGGGACGCCCCTCATGTGGATGAGGTACGTTTCATGTTGTGTTTCTCCATGTAAATTTATATCACCATTGCCGTAGCGGGTATCCGTATCAGTAAAGTAGGGAGGGTGAGTGTAGGTCCACAGCACTTAGACCACATGTGACCCATTGTACATCCTCCCAATGAGTTGTCCTCCTATATCATCGTCCGTCCTGTCCTTTTCAGGACATCTTCTTTATATCGGCAGGTGTAGGCCAAGATTCGCTGAACACACACTCTCTTATTGACGATAACTCCGGACACTCGCATAGGATATATATGTCAGTTTCATCTTCCTGTTCACACATAGAGGTGTGTCCACTAACCCCATATTATGGAGGTGTTCCCTTAATTGACAGTGGCCAGTCAGAAATCCTTCTGTTAAGAGTAGGTTTTTTCTGGGTATCGCCAGATATTTCTTCGGCGCCAGCTTCCCAGGGTCACCCAAGGTGATCCCGGCAAGATTGCATCCTTTGATTCCATCCCATCCCTTTAGGGTGTGACGTTTGGCTAATTTCGCAATTACTGGGTCCTAAAATTCTTAGTCCAGCCGCTTCCTTGGCTAAAGAGTCGGCAATGCGAATACCTTTACTCCTGTCGTGCCCTTTAACCCACCTCAGGATAATGTTATTATCTACACCAGGGCTTTGGCTGAATCTTGGTGGCACTCTAGTAGTAGCCCTGAGGTAACACGTTGTCTGTTCAAGGCTAATGGGGCTTGTTTGCTATCAGTGTAGATTGTTATGTTTTTGCCAGAAATTCCTTTCCTGGTTATTTTTTTTTGTGGCGATTGAGATACCAGCCAGGTCTGTTTGAACCACGCTGGTATTTTTTCCCATTCCCCACGTAATTCTTAGGCTTAGTGATCTGGAGTAAACTCCACACCGTGAGCCTTCTTTGGTTTTTGAGCTGTCTGTATATATGTGTATTGCATTTGTAGCATCTGACTCTGTGTTCTGTATTACTTGTATTTTGTAGGATTTATTGAACACAAACCTGGGTTCAATTGCATCACTGGCTGCCTGTAGCAGAGATTGCGTAGTGAGCGCAACCCTTCATAGGCTCAGCCTCAATTGACCTATTCCTACTTCGAGGTTTACACCAGCCGTGCGCAGTCGTAACATGGCCATTAATGCAACCTCCCTAACATTCAGGTCCAGAGGGGTCAGACCAGTAATTAATTCCATTGTCGCGGTTGGTATTGTTCTCACGGCTCCTGTGATATTAAAACAAGCCAATCGCTGTATTTGATATAATTTTTGAATGGCCGTTACTTGCAGAACTTTCGGTCCCCATGCAATGGCTCCATACGTTAACATAGGTCTCATTATTGCAGTGTAGATCCAGATGACCACACGGAGTGAAAGACCCCATGCGCGTCCCACTGTCCTCCGACATTGCTCATAGGCCACGTATGCCCTTTTTGCTCTAATCTGTAGATGTTAGCTTTCTCTTCAGAGTAGTTTAGTTTGCTTTTGAATAATCCGGGAGGTTTTAAGCCCGTTAAACTCCTTTCCCTGGTGAAAAGGACCATCTCAGTCTTTTTGGGATTGGTCGACAGTGAGTGTTCCTTACACCCTGTTCCTATCAATTTGAGCCCATCCTGCGCTCTATCGCACAATTTGTTTACAAATTTACCGATCTGCAAGATGACTATGTCATCTGCGTATGCAATTGTGTAGAATCCATTTTTGTCAAGGTGATTAATCAGGGTATTCAGAAATATGTTCCAGAGAAGGAGTGATAAGACCTCTCCCTGTGGACATCCCCTCATGACCAGTCCTCTCATTGTGATGTCTTCTACATTGATACTTATTGCTCTATTAGAGAGCATCTTGAGTATCCATACTCCTACTACCAGAGGTACATTCCTGGAGTGTAGTTGCTGGGTAATTGTTGGAAAGGTTGTTTCATCGAACGCTCCCTCGATATCTATGAACATACCCAGGGTGGATTCTTTATTGTCCAATGATCTCTCGATTTTGCCAACCACATGGTGAAGGGCAGAATCAGAAGACCTTCCTGGAGTATATGCCTGCTGATTTGGATGAAGTGGGTTGTGAACTAGTACTTCATCTCTTATGTACCGCTTACATAGCCTCTTCATGGTTCTTAAGAAAAACGATGTGAGATTAATTGGTCGGAATACTTTTGGTAGGGTGTAGTCCATCCTACCTGGTTTGGGTATAAATACTACTTTTACTTCTCTACACTTACTTGGAACTTACTTGAAACGCAATTGATATTTTAACAAGATAAATCGAGAAATGATTGATTCAACTAGATCCCTTCAAATTGAATATATTACTATTTACCACGATGGTGAATATAGAAACACCAGACACTATTGGAGGGTAAGAGATGTAACTGCTGGAAAAGATTGATTATCTGGCATTTCGTACCGACTCGAAAACAATATTTGAAAGGGATAAAAAAAAGAAGTAGCATTGATCCTGCCTGGATACATCTAAGGGGAGACATGGGGCTAGACTCCAAGATAACATATATGTTTTGTGATTTGGTTGAAAAAGATGTAAAAATTTATGTCAAAGTGCAAAAAATTGTTTGTTTGCCAATGATGAAAATAATGAAAACCACACCAAAAGCAGCATTGGAGACACTCTTGAACTTCCTCTCACAATATCTTGTAATAACAAAGAAAACAAGAGTAGATCAACTCAGATTGACATTTTCAACATATTCTTTTTCAAATGTGAGGCACAGGAACAATACACTCATTTAAAGACCTGTATGAACTACTACAGGTAAGAAGTTCAAAACTGCAGTGTTTTTTGAAGACTTTGGGGCTCTCAAGTAACAAAGGTGGAGATGTTCT
>WOGO01008117.1:0-10797 GCA_015342085.1 Leptinotarsa defecta
TTTTGTCGCATGCCACCTTGAAGAAGCCCTACAGCTCTATTCATCTCAGCCAATGGTAAGTGATGGCGTTCCATGTTAAAGCACAATATTTCCAGTTCAATTGCTGAGCAAGAACTGCATAGAATGTACAAACTCGACACTTTCAGATTATTCATTTTATCCGAAAACCTACAGTTTGTAAAAAACTTGATAAACAATTAGTTACCGTTTTTGCAGGCTTTGTTCAACCCATAGAAATCTACAGGGTGGTCGAGTGTACCAATTTATTCGAAATTAGACGACCTCATGCATTTATTTTTATGATATTTGGTATGTTATACAAATATCCCTAGACTTTTCCGATGTGTGTATATATATAGCGAAGTTGAGGAGAAATATAGATATGTTGTTGGGTATGCAGTCAAATTACCGAGCTGTTTTTTTCAAGAATAATCTTTGTCATATAACATATGACCTTATGACAAAGATTATTATTTAAAAAAACAGAATGGTAATCTGACTCTGTCCTTCTGTTGGTTAGGTTAAATAGCTTTGAACTAGACTTCGCCAACAGTCTATGAATGAATCATTTATGTAATCTCCGTGAATAACCATAAAATGCGTTTACTATTATTATTTGAGTATTACAAATATTTTAAGGTCAATAAAATAAAGGCACCCACATGATCAAATTTTGTCACCAACTGTATTTGAAAAAAAAACATGAAAAGTTACCTCATATCATACTGATTAACAATTTAAGAATAGAAACTATGGAAAATCCTCACCAGTTTGAACATGTTGACGTAGAAATGTTGCAATGACTTGTCACTGACAAATTCTGACATTCACAGCAGAGCAGAATCTTTATATAGCAAATGAACCATCGGGGTTGGTGGATTACCTTCTGGCAAGTCTGCTGAAAATAAAACAAATACGTAATAATGTTGTTCTGACCTGCCTCAAGATGAACGAATTTTGTTTATGGTGATACATCTGGTCATTCAACTACGCTTACCTTCAATAAAAGTTCAAGAGGCCCGTTTATAGAAAGTAAGTACCTGTTTCTTGACTATCTCTTTATTTATATTTCCTGTAGCAATGTATCTAGGATGTGAAGGAATCTATACAGTCGAGAAAGGCGATATTTTATCTGTAGGTAAGTGAAACCAAAAAAATGTGAGTTGTCGGCTGAGGGAGATTTGTTGTTTTATGGATTGAATAGTTCAGTTATACATTTAAAAAAAAAAACAAAATGTAATTTCAAATTCTATTCGTTAAATATTGTTTAAAGTGAGAAATACAGGGTGTTCCTTAACTACGGTACCGAACTTCGTTCTACGGTACCGAGCTTCGTTTCTGAGATTGAGAGCGTTGAAGTTTAAAAAAAACGGTATTATTAAAATATCATAAAAATCCTTGCACAGATCTGGTTGAAATTCGATACAGTTCTGAAGTAATAAGACCAAACAAGATCGAAATTATTAGATCCAGTGGCATCTCAGTGGACACCACAGTCAACAATATCAAAAAAAAAAGAACGCCACTGACTTTCCTTGTAGTTATTCATTTTTTCAGATTGAACAATTTAAAATACAACTTTTTCGTCGCTTGTGTTTTCTTCATATCCAATTTCGTTTTCAAGAAAAAAAAATTCACCTCTATATACTATCCATGGACTACAAAAAGTAGAAACCAAAAGTCATTACTAAACTTAAACTAAATGAGCAAAATGTCCACCTCCTGATGGAATGCCAGATTGCAATTAATTTGTTATTGATTGTCTGACACGTTCAAAAATACCTGGAATATTCCTTGTGACATTGCAATTGTCAATTATCCGATTCCTCAAGTCATTCACATCTAGAACAGGAGTTTTTCAAAAAACAAGCTTCCAAATGACCCCATACATATGAATCTAGAGGTTTCATATCTAGACTGCGAGCTGGCCAATTTCGAGATCCTGCAAGTCCGATCCAGCGAATAGGTGGGTGATGTCGAGATGCTCACGAGCAGAAACACCAGAATGAGCTGGTGCATAAACCATATGTTGCCTCTTACAAGTACCGGCACTTCTTTTAACAAAATGGGTGAATGATCTCGCAAAAAGTCCGTGTATGATTGACCTGTTAATTTTGTAGGCAGAAAAAATGGGCCAATTAGGTAGTCACCAATCATTCCTACCTAAATGTTCAGCGAAAATTGTTGCTAAAAATTACTTTCGTCAATAACGTGAGGCAGTGAAGCTTGGACTCACTGTATGTGATATAGGTATAGGAGGTTTCTTTTCAGAACTGTCAATACGGTTTTTGTGCTGAATTCCTCCTGGCACTATTTTAAGGATCTTCTTTTATCGCATCAAGTAAGGCTTTTTTTAGTTCAGGCGTTGTTACAATTTCTGATCTTCCACCACCTGCATTCTTATTGAAACTCCCAGTTCCACATAATTTTGCATATGGCGTTCTAAATGTTTTAGCACATGTAAATAATCTATTAAGATGTCTGCCTGTCCTTGTAAATTATATGTGCTTCCTCCGCATTTCCAGTTGCTAATCCATAAATGAAGTGCATGTCAGCCAATTCAGAGTCAGTAAAATTATTCATGATGAAGTCACTGCTAATTGACAACTCTGATTTTCACTGATATGACCACACTATCACTGTCAGCTGATCTCCAAAGTAGGTGATCATGATATACGGGGTGGCTTCAATTTCTTTCTTAAAAACGAAGCTAGATATGAAGAAAACACAAGAGAAAAAAAAGTTGTATTTTTTCATGATTATTCTAACAAAGAAAAAAGTACAAGTCAGTGGCGTAATTTGTTTTCCAATATGGATCTAATAATTCCAATCTAGTTAGGTGGTGGGTGTTGAAATGATAATGGGTATTGAGTTTCAACAAAGTATATTGGTGATCTAGTGAATGGAAAAAGAAATGAAATTTGTTTCAGGTTTGGCAGTACCAGGCTTCACAGCCAAATTCGAAGAGAATTGTTGATTTATTCAATGCGTGTCATCCACATCTACAACCTCGTCTGTTAGCCGAAGTGGGAAAAGCAAAATTGATTGTGAATTGAAGGATCTAGACAGACATATTTGGAATATTCACAACTGATGTCAGCCTTTTCCATCAGATAATAACAGCTTATTGCTCTGTTGTATCTGATTATTAGTTACGGAGTCCATAGACAATAACATATTCAAAAAGATAATCAAGATGAACTCACTATCAAAATTGTGCTCAGGGACCTACAATCCAAACTCTCCGATGGAAATATGAAAATTCCAAACATTGAATGGTGGTTTTTAGAAAGAAAAGCATCAGTGTTCATAGTTTCGACAGAACATTTCGAATATTACTGGAGTTTTTTACCAACACCATATCGTTATTTTCAACACCTCGACACGTATTTGGATCACCAAATGATCATCTTCAAGAGAAAGATTAAACTAGAAACTTTGCGAAGCTAACCCTATTTATGGTATACCTGTATAGCTAAATTTCCAGTTTAATCTTCCTCTTGAAGATGATCACTTGGTAATCGAAACACGTGTCGAGGTGTTGAAAATAACGATTGGGTGTTGGGAAAAAACTCCAGTAGTATTTATTACTATACCAAAGGTTCCAAGCAGTGCATCATAAGTAGAACATTTCGAGGTTTCTCATTTATTTTTTGTATCGAGGTACAAAAGCATTACAGGGAAATTTTGCACAGGAGAGTGGTTCATTTACAAAAGTGGCAATTTAAATTAAATTCAAACTTCTTCAGATTATATTCGCTTCATAAATAGTTTCGAAAAAATTATTCCACGATGACAATGATGTACAAATGAAAAAAAAATGGTTCAAACTGATGTATTCAACTGCAATGTTAGATTTACTTCTTGCATATACCATTCCTGTTGAAATGGAGCGGGTTGAGCACTCGAATATCAACTGAAAATATATCTATAGAAGAGTAGTAATCTAGCCTTCAGGCAGATGCTTCTTCTATAGATAGAATGTAACTGCTCCGGAACTAACCTTCATACGTTTGGGCAGCATTATTAAAGGTATGATTGAAACTTCATCAAGTATTGGGAGTATTATATTTTCATAGTTCGAAATAGTTCTTCAAGCTTTCGAAACATATCAGTTTTTATTTTGACACCCAAAAAATTTATCGACACAACTAGCTGAACTCATTATTCTTCCTCTTGAAGATGATCACTTGGTAACTGAAACATGTGTCGAAGTGTTGAAAATAACAACAGCGAGTTTTCTCACCCAATCACAACAAAACCTCTACAAATATGTGTTTTGGAATCTGTTAAACTTTTGTCGTTTATTAGATCAATTGACATTTTTGTTCAAATTATCTGAAAGAACAATTCGTTCAGGCCAACCTCAAATCACCTACACTGTAGGTTGATGAAATTACACCTATCAGAAAAAAACTAATCCCCTGGCTAATACCAAATTATCTAAAAAATGATCTGAAAGAACAAATGAATTGTTCTTTTAGATAATTTAATCTACAGCCAGTCTCCAAGTATGCCCACTCATTTTGTGACATTTTTTTTAGTTCTTTCCGTCTACACCCAACGGCTAACCCAATAATTATTGTCGCTACCTGATGATGAAGCAAAACAAGTTGATACTTTCATATCCTACAATTGAAATATTTTATTAAAATCACCTTCAGCATCAGGTATATTTCATTATTTGCTTTTCTGATGAGTTTTTTGATCTGCTCGCTGTTGAAAAAGACTTTTGATTTCTTTGCTCTTCAATCAAAATTCTTCCTTTTAAGGAATGTGATAACCTTTGGGAAAGTGGCTATGTTGACTTCTTTCTCCACTAAAATGGTACTTTTTGACATAGAGTACATGCTCCACAAGGTAACGGATTTGACAGTTTCAGATTTGCCGTTCCAGATTTTTCAGCCAAATAAGCCAAAATTACATCCTCTGTTTTGCATTTAATCATATTTATCCATTCTGAGAACAAATCACAATTGTTTCTTTAGATGGAGTCTGATTTTTCACGCATAAATTGTGCTGCTGCATTGGAAATTTTGTAAGGCATATTTTGGAACTCCCTATCCCTGCTGCTTCGCATAGTTTATTGCGATAAGTATCATCGTTTTTTCCCTGCTATGGTAATGATCAACTGCATTCATCAAAACCATTCAACAGTGAAAAAAAACAATACTACTCTTTAAGAAGTACTCACTTTCCAGACGGTTGATGACAAAGTTTATTTTTCATCAATATAAGGCAGCTTCTATACTAGTTCATATATTTGAATTATGGATTGACTGACCCGTTACTTGATGAGAAATGATAACATCATCCATGAATATTACTGGATTTTTTTCTGTTATTTCTGTTATTTCAACACCTCGACACGTGTTTCGATCACCAAGTGATCATCTTCAAGAGGAAGATCAAACTGATTTTCTTCTTGGATATGATCACTTGGTGATCGAAATACGAGTCGAAGTGTTGAAATAACGGTTTGGTGTTGGGAAAAATCTCCAGTAATATTCACTACTACACCAATGGTTTCAAACAGTGCATCACAAGAGCACTATCCACGATAGAGAAGCTATGTAGCAAAGCTACGGTGGAGAAAGCTATGGTATTAGCGAAACGCATCCTAAAATATAAATGTTTGTATATAGATACCACTATGAATAGTCTTATATACTTATTTTTTACAAACTATAAGAGAGGAAGGCAACGGATTATCAAATGGTATTCCAGATAAAAATTTCACTGCACTGTTTATCGATAACATTCAAAAATTTGGATGCCAAATTTGACAAAAAATACTTAATCTGGTAGAATATCGAAACAGATGAAAGAAAAATTGTATTGCTTTTCCGTTGTATTGTCAGTATGTCAATGAAGAGTGATCTTAAATCACGGTAAGAGATCTATCTATGCAGTGTGTAAAAGCCAAATGGAATAAATTCATTATTCCGGTTACTGTACATATTTTAAAAAAATCCCGAAACACGTCAAATTTAAATTATAATTTGACATACTTCAACGGATACACCATTTACCATTCGATTGATAAAGAGGCGAGGATCGATTGAATGGCAAGTGCGATCACCTGATCTTGCATCATTAGATTTCTCTTTGTGGGAATATATGAAGAGCAATGTATACAAAACTAAACCTTCAGATTTGAATGACTTAAAAGAACGAATAACGCGTGCGATTAGGTCGGTCACGCCTGAAATGTTAAATAATATCAGAAAAAAGATTAATTTGAGATTAGGATATTGCCAAAACGTTCGCGGTGAACATTTTGAACACTTACTTCGTTAACGCCCATAGTTCTTTTTCGTATTCTACATTTCATTACGCTATGCACGCATTTTAGTTTTTGAGTGTATTTTATGGAATTTTGGTAGCCACATGATTTTAAATTAATTTTATCTTAATTTTTGCATTAAACTTGAAAGCGATACCTTTTTTGAATAGAGAATGAAGATACCTTTCTTTAAAACGATATATCACAAACCTATAATACTTCCCATTGTACCTGTCGTTCGAAGAGGGTTGAAGGTATGGATGGAATTTTTACGTTTTACGAAGAATGTCAAATTATAATTTACATTTGACGTATTTCGGGATTCTTTTTAAATATGTACAGTAACCGAAATAATGAATTAATTCCATTTGGCTTCTACACACTGTATGGTGAATAAACTAAAATTGACGATTTCTCATTGACCAAATTGATGAATCGACTAGATAATTAGATGAAGTTTTTGCCATGAACCAGTACTACAATTTTATTAATTGATTCCTTTATGACTACACTCGAAATAATAAAAACAGTTTCATAAACAAAACAAACAAAATAGACAATGATAATGTCAGTACATAACAAAAGCGGTATCGAATTTACTATGCAATATCAGACTAAGAGTTAGTGTAATAATAGCAAACACAAGAGCCAAGTTGCGTCAGAAGAACAAACACAGGGGCGGACTCTTTGATTCATTATGATTGTAGTTTCGGTATTATTCATCTTCAAGAAATGAAACAATCACAATTAGTTAACAGAATGTCGATTGAAATGTTTGATGGCGTGAATTTAATTGACGCTCATTATACTTCGACAAAGAAGAACGTGATTGTCCAGAAAGCATCTGACTGAAAATAACGTTTTCCCTTCAATTAGAAGAAATGAACCATTTCATTAACTGAAAAAAAAAATTTTTGTTGAGGCTATTTGGGAAAAACCTTTTGGTTTTCTCCATTAATTATTAGAGAATAGGGGGAAGAAAAAAATAGTTCATTCATGTTCTCCTTAATCATGTTTTAGAAATCTTTTCTTCATAGAATTGAAATTGTACATGATATGTACACATGGAGGAAGTACAATGCTAGACAACCTGAAAGCTAGAATGATGAAAATGAAGAAGTTTGAGATTCACGAAATGAAGTTTTGCTTATCCAAGATAGAGAAGAAACTCCACGACAGATTATCACAAAGCCAAACATTGATATAGACTGCCGAATGAGAAACCCGACTTCTGCCTTTCTCTGATACTTTTTCTGCAAGCAGACAAAGTCTTCATGATCTAACACCAGACAGCACTTTTCCTTACCTAAGTTTCATCAGTGATGCTAGACTGAACCACGAATGCATTGTCTATCATTTTCTGCAATTTCCACATCAAATAGGCAACTACGTGAAACCATAGCACGAAAACAAGGCAGTTATAATTTTCCTTTAGATAAAGACTGATGATAGAAAAAACAATGCATCTTCGGGGAAACCCAATAGAATATTTTCTGAGAAGCTTGAAAAAATGTTTATTTTTATATTTTTATGAGTTGTCTGGCACCAAAACAAAGCGAATTTTGACGAAACTTATTTCATTACAAGTACATTTTATTAATGTACTATGTAATGTAATACGCTCTAGAAGTTTTAGATTTAAAATGATAACTTATGATGTACTGTTTGGAACCTTTGGTGTAGTAATGAATTTTACTGGAGTTTTTTCCCAACACCAAATCGTTATTTTTACACCTCGACACGTTTTTCGATCACCACGTGATCATCTTCAAGAGGAAGATAAAACTGCTGTTTTATCTTCTCTGTTACTGGAGTTTTTTCCCGAAACACGCGTTGAGGTGTAAAAATAACGATTTGGTATTGGAAAAACTCCAGTAATATTTAAAATGATAAGATAAAAAATATTAATGAATCATTTCTTAATTCCGAGAAAGGATGGTTATCCACTACCGGGGTAAAATCAACTTCTGCTGCAGGGTCAACTTTGACGCAGAGGGTGAGCAGAACCTAAATCCAAATTTTGGTGCAAATCAGTGTTTTTCGAAAAAATTGTACTATGTCGCCATATAAATGGATTTGTAGTGTTTTCTGGCGTTCAATCGTATTCGAGTGCGTATTCAAAAATGATTCGTAGTGACGTCATTAATTATAAGATTCACCAGAATGGAATGATTCAATTTGTGTCAGATGTCAAATTCAATAATAAAAACAAACTTTTCAATTTTCTCTAACCTCAATTAGAATCGGATTTGTCCATACAATAATTCCCCAGCTTTGTTTTGTACATCCTTACAAGCCGAATACTTTATAGAAAATGACCCAGGCGACGCTCTCTGGCTCACAGAGACAGGCTTGTCTGGCCATCAGTGCTGCTATCAGTACCACACCGGCAGCGGCCATGGAGATCCTTCTAGATCTACCTCCTTTCTACATTTTTCTGGAGAGAGAGGCTAGATGGACTGCATGTACACTTGTGCACATTGCCAATTGCACACATCAATTTAATGCAGAGTGCAACAGACTGTTCGTTGATACTGGACGTCACAGCATTCCGGAAATGACCTCTGACATTATGCCTCCAACTGTCAATCAAGAACTGCCTTATAAAGTACTGTTCCCGGGTAGAGAGGACTGAATCCTCCGAGGGCAGGAAATATTAAGAGCAAATTGTTGTTGGTTCATAGATGGATCAAAAACATCTTCCGGTTCTGGTGCAGTTGTTCTCAGTCGCAGGCCCTGGACAGAGATATCAACCTGTATAGGAACCTATGCGACTGTATTTCAAGCGGAAATTTAGGCTACTGAATTATGTTCGGAGAGATTGGAAGAATCCAACCTCATATACACAAGTCAATGAAAATATTCTTGGATAGTCAAATGGCATAGGAAGCTCTTGGCTCTTACCGAGCAACGTCTAAATTGGTAGCAAATTGCTAAAAACGACTCTCCTCGATAGGAAGACTCAACAGATTGTCTCTGGTCTGGATTCCTGGCCATACTGGCCTGGAAGGCAATGAAGCTACTGACTCCCTTGCAAAGGAGGGTACTGCAAGCGGCTTCATTGGACCAGAACCTGTCATTGGCATTGCTTTGAACTTTGCCAAACAAACACTGAACCCCTGGATGTCAAGAAGATTTATGGACTTCTGGGAGAAACTTCCAGAATTGGCCCACTCCAAGGTGTTTATTTACCCTTCGAAGCTTGATACCAAATAGTTGTTGGAATGAACTACGATGTCTAACAGACCTTCTTACCGGTCACTGCATCATAATATGCAGAGACTCGAACTGTTGGAGGACAGTGTGTGTCGTCTCTGTTTGGAAAATGATGAAACAGCAGATCACATGCTTTCTGTCTGCCCCGCTGGGAAACGAATCAGGTTATTAGAGTCCGTCCTGAAGACCACTCACTATACAAACTAATGGGCTTCGTTAAGAAGCTGGGTTTATTTGGTCGAGTTTGAATAGGTGTGGGCCACAATAAACCTTTGCGGGTATTCAGCACTTTATAAGCTATAACGATCAAAATAAAACATAAACTGACAACTGACGTAACGTAACGCCAAACTCCGTTTCAAAACCAACCTCCCGCTAGCTTTGAATCATCATCAAACATATCGATTCTCAAAAACTTATTAGTAATTCTCATAAAAACCATCGTGCGATAGTTCTTCTGAATCCGGACCTGGAAGTGATCAGAGTTGCACTTGGAAAAATCAGGTGAAGGTTTGCAACGCTTACTTATATCCATATTCAGTAATTCTATTGGCGTACTCAAAAATGCAATAACCGAAAGGAAATGCAACATTTCATAATTATCGAATTGCGTTCGAAACAAACTTATCGTTCATTGAATACTAGTAAGGAATGGAAAAAGATAATTAATACTTTCCTTCCTTATAAATTGAGGCAATGATATTCCACAAAGAACATATAGAAAATCAGTATCATCATTTATGTCCGATTGATGACCTATTTATTTTGTAGAAATTCATATTGAATATAGGATATCCTATTCTATATTTTTATCTATATTAGAAAACCGGCTCCGCACGGGTGCAATGCTCATACTAAGTATACACATAAACGAGGGCCATCGCTGCTCAACGGGAAGGTCGCAACCGCAATGTCCCTACATTTTCAAACTGTTTTACATGCTGTAAAGGGCCATATTCATCTATATTGATTGCACAATGTACTTAAGGTACTTAATTGGATAAGAATTATTGGTGATGTATTGGTTAAAATCGCTTCGTGAATGAATCTTTATTTTTTTATTATTTTTCAGTGGGCTATGCTTGAAGAGTGGCAGTAAACAAATCTAAAGAAATTACCTTTAAACGTTCAAGCCAGTCACAAAACAAAACTTTTCCCCTGGCTAATACCACGAAGGGCTTGAACGTTTTAAGTTCATTTCTTTAGATTTGTTTACTGCCAGTCTTCAAGCATAGCCCACTGACTAATAAGAAAGTTTTTCTTCCTTATTCAGAGGAATCGGGCACATTTCGGAT
>WOGO01008118.1:0-10796 GCA_015342085.1 Leptinotarsa defecta
TTTCAAGTTACCCGTATACGCTAGTATAATTATATATTTTTGTATCAAAACATATGAAACGGTTGCTGTCGATTTTGTTGAATTATTTATGGATGCAATTATGTTACAATTGCAGGATTTCTTATTTATACGTAACTGAATATGATTCATTTTGTTTGGTAAATTATAATGTGCTGAATTCTATAGACATATAATTTTCATTTTTCTGATAAATATTTCGATACTTCAAGGGCCTTGTAATATCGTATAACTGTAATCTGTTTAGGAACAAAACAATTCTTGAAAATGTCATGACATAGCATTATTTCTTTATCTCGAACTATAATTTGAAATCTGGCCACTTTCAAAAAGACACCTTTGAAACTTTTAGATAATTTTTTTGCCGTACCTATTCACTGTGCACACAAATTAACATCAACAAACAACGACTATATTTAGCACATATTATTGAGAAAGTATTAACTGATAACATACATCCCCCTCACCTCTCTCTTCAACATTTTCATTGTCGGTTCAGATCAAAATAGACTATTTGTTTAGCATCATGTGTCGTGAATTATGAACCAGTGACTTAAATTTGTGAATTGTGACCTCGAAATTTCACTTTTGACGGTCTATTTTTTGATTGAAAGTCAAGTGTTGGTTTGTGCGTAATATATAACTCACAACTCTCCTGATTATCACACGAGAATGTTGCTATAAATGATGCTTATAAAGCACACTTAATTGCAATGTATTGTTACCGATTGTCAGTTCAGAAGCACGAATTGTGATTCTAACTCTAATGATTGGCGTTAGTGTTTCTAGAATCGTCACTTTCAATGATTTTTGTATAAATATTAATTCAGAAGTTGATAAAACGGCAGTTTTTGCTTTGAATTATACCAAAAATAATGTAGACTCTTGTCATTCTGTTGTTTTTTCTGTAATTTCATAACTGTATATCTACAAAAAATTTTAAACTAATAAACATCGCCAATTTAATTTATATTCCCTAATGAAAGATGTTTTCGACTTTTTTGTTATTCATTCAAAAAGCAGTATCATATAAAACTATAGTTTTATTACGAAGAAAAGCACCACCAACCTTATTTCTATTTCCTTATCAATTTTTGTTTTGTCTTTTTTGTTACTCATGTTGAACTGTTACAATGAATACAAAACATCTTTTTTTAAGGCAATTTAAATTTTTAAGAATCTATTTTTCAAAATGAATTGACTATATTAACAATATATACCACTGTTGACTCATTTTGCCCATAGAATTTCATCAACAGATTTTTATTCTGAATAAGTTTTTTAGATGTCACAATTATCTGGTAGGTACACAACTTTCATAATTCGTAACCATGCTATTCAAAACAACATTTCGCTACAGTTACTATCAATTTTATAACATCGTGGGTTTCTATCTTTGTTCATGTTTATACAATTACTGTATTCAGTGGCATTTTTTAGATTAAGTAATATGTCATCACTAGCATTTTAATGAATTTTGGAAAAAGCTGCAATGTGATAGAGATGGAACGCTTTTTTATTAAACTGTTTTATTCAGCTTGCCCTGTTCATTCCTTTGGGTCAAATTTGGTACACACATTTAGTTTGAATGACAATACAATTTAATAAATTCTATATTATTGTTTTATTATGAACGACTTTCTTAAAACAAGATGATATGTACCAAAAGCTACAAAATAATTCGGAAGGTCCTATTTAGCAGTCATTACACCACTCTCCTCAGCAATACCGTAGAATGCTGATAAGGGTGGTGAGATGACTGCTACCGAAGATCATCCGAATTATTTTTCAGCTTTTAGTACATTGCCTACATCGTTATCTTTTTTTTTTAAATAAAACTGTTTGACATAAAAACAAATTTTCACTTATTTTATCCTATACTACAATGAAAACACTTGTTTCGTTACGTTTCGTTACGAGGTACTAACCAACTGCATATCCGAAATTTGCCCGATTCCTCTGAATAAGGAAGAAAAACTTTCTCATTAGTCAGTGGGCTATGCTTGAAGATAGGCAGTAAACAAATCTAAAGAAATGAACTTTAAATGTTAATACCTCGTCCACTAGATGTAGTGATACTTTTGATGTTCGCTCCAACTTAAGACGAAGAATGAAATACTCTGAAAGAATTTCAATTTTCAATTATGGAATATCATTGACTTTAGGTCGATGATGGTCACTATCTTTCACTGACGAGTGCCTAAGGAGCCCGAAACCGGTGTGCAAGTGTGCCCATTCTAAAATTGAAGGTCAACTCTTTCAGTTGTATTGCCATTGGCATATGCAGGAAATTTTCTGTGAAGATTCCTGCACTGATTTGAACTGGCTTGAACGTTTAAAGTTTATTTCTTTGGATTTGTTTACTGCCTGTCTTCAAACATAGCCCACGGACTAATAAGAATGAATTTAAAAAGCTGAGAACTATTCACTTATTGATATTGAAGGTGAACTCCTATGATGCCAACTTGTTTGGAGAAATGCGCGTCCAGAAGAGTGTTGAAGTTCAGGTGTAGGGAAGCAGTTTCTGTGCTGGTACAATTTCACTTGTAACGATTGATCTGTGATAAAAACCCATGAAATGTTTACATAACAATAAGTTTGATCATCATAGTTTGGAACTGAACTGAACATAGTTTGGAACTGAAAGAGTTATCTTGAAGCTAAGTAAACTTCAAAATAAACTTTCACGTTTTTTTCTTATCAATAGATGTAGATTGGCAACATTGAAAGCTATATCGACGGTTCTCATTGTACGTGACATTGGTATTAAAAAAATCACGTTACAGAAACTCGTCGATCTATACCTGTATTGATTTTGATTGTTCGTGTGTTATGGAGAAACAAGAAGTAAATAGGCATAACGTATTCATTCAATAAAAAAGTTTTATTTAGATACGAGGAACATGAAGTAATTTTTCAGTTGTGTAAATATTACAAAAAAAGTTCATTTCAACAGTGTTGTGATATTACAGCATTCATATGATTAGTCTTGGCGTTAAAGAGTGAAATTTGAAACGGAATTTGAAATATATAATTTTCAAAATGATTATTTGTATTAAAACACTAGCGATCCGTCCAGGCTTTACATGGATAGCAAATGCTTTCTCAGCTTCACAAGGATAGCAATCGTTTCCGGCTTCGCACGAATAGCACCGCCGCCTCGGCTTGCACGGATTGCATCGTCATATTTCAATCCATTCTCACAAAACAATAACGAATTATATTCAAAAACCTTGCTCATTAATCATTCCGTCAATTGATGAAAACCGTATATAGTTTTTGAGTTTGTAGCGTTCAGGCAGACATACAGACTTACTCGAATAGAAATAATATTGAACTGTTTTCCAAAAATAGTTAGTATCCTCAGGTGCTTAAACAACTAAACGAATATGAACATCATCGTCGGCGTCAGATGACGTAATTATTCTTGCAGGTGCAACTTCAACTGTCCATAACATTTTCTCATTTGTAGAGATATTTTGACAATTTGTTCACAGTATTGTTTTATTTTCATTTAAATTTTTATAAAACATTCTATATAAAGAAAATGTGTGCGTCTAGGGACGCCCGACAAAAGTGAAAACTCAAACTAATCTATGTTGTACTATTTAATATTGAAATTGCTTGTAAAAAAACTAATTAATACAGTTCATTGTATGATTTTCACTATAAAGGGTTTTACAAAAACCGCGACACGTGTTTCACTATACAATAGCTTCCTTGTGCATATATTATGCTTAAGGTCGCGGTTTTTGTAAAACCCTTAGTGAAAATCATACAATAAACTGTATTAATTAGTTTTTTTTAATATGGATTTTCATCAAGTATCGGCCAGTTTTATTCAAAAATAGTTTGACTTGAGAAAAGCTTAGGTTTGTACCTAAATTCTATGTATATTAATTAATGTGACAATATAAGGAAAGGTTATTTATTGATAGAATATTTTATTGATTATTTTGTGTATGTACATATATTATAGCTACTATAAGCCAATTGTTACTTTTGTAGTCAGAAATAGTGATACTAATAATGTACATACATAAAATTAGTATCATCATTTGTAAGCCACAAAATGAATTATTATTATATGCTTGCTGGTTAGATTTTTATAATACTGTCAACAATATATGTCTGTGGCACACTAAACACCGTGCGTCTGTCTGACGAGAGAGGAGAAGCCTGCCTTCCGCTGACATATGCGTGATAGAAAGGGAAGCCAGACAGACTGGCAACGTAACGCGTTAGGTAACTAGGCGATTTGCCCTCCCATAAAAAAATATCACTTTGAAAATTTGAATTTCTACTCTTTTAAACGGTTGAACCAACCAACATTGCACAACTTGTACAATCAATTGTATCGTCTGTAGTCTCTTTAAACAGCTTGTATATACAATCTTGAAATACTGCAATTATACAAACACCGGGTGTAATTTTAATTTTCAAAAGTAATCTGCATCTGTATTTTTATATATTCGTCCAGTTTACACAACCAGATATGAGAACAATTATTTTCATTATTCTCTTTGTACGCTACTGAACACTGGTAATGAATATAATATTGAATTGCTTATGACCTTGCTGGAAATGTATAATCTGAAATGAATTTGAATATCATATTTATAGTCGCAGATGTTGAATTGGCTCGTGTAAAAATGCGACTGCTTTGTTTACTGCTAAACTGTGTAAACAATAAATGCCGTGATGAAAACTGTATGTCATGTTACTGAAGTAGTTCTTTAGTCCTATTTATCTGAAGATGATTATATTCATCGTTGAGTTTCTGTACACAAGAATTATTATTAGATAAAAAATGAAATGAAGAGTGAACTTCCTCATATTCTGATCATTTTGCAATAGGGGCTGAAGTTCAAGAACACAATTATTACAAACTTCTGCTTCTTCGTATATTTTTAGGTTTGATATTTTTTCAGATTATCCGCAAAGAAAATAAATTATTATTAGCTGAAATGGAAATATAATATTAGACAAAAAACAAAAGTATAACGTATCTAATAGACATTTCTACATTTACTCTAAACTTTTTTCTATAAAAAATGGTTTTTTGTACTCTAGAATATTTTCTCCGTTTTTATAACACTGGGAAATTTCAAGATTTCAATATATTGAAGAAAGTGAAAAATTGGAAAAATAATGTCTTCGTTACATATTGTTTTCTCATTAGTTCGAACTTCCATTGTCTAATATATAAAATGATTTGAAATCCCTGAAACAACTAAAAAAGGAAAATTAAAAATTAAGAGCTGAAAATAACAATTATATTAAGGGAAAATAAGCTGAAATGAAAGAATAGTGAAATAAATTACAAGTAACAATATAACGATTGAACAAAAAATATAAAATAAAGTATAAAACTTATAAATAAATAAAATGAAAATGAAAATAAAAAATTAAGTGATTCCAAGCCACGTTAGTTCACGACGTTTCGATTGTTAGTATCTACAGTCGTCTTCGGGTGATGACTGGACTGATTCCTCCGAGAGATGACTATTTATGGGTCATTCGAGTACTTTCACTTATCCCCGCTTTTCATTTTTTTTTTTCGCTTCACTGGTTTGAGGGGAGATGACCGTTTGGCGGGAGTTGGCCATTTTTCACTTGATGATGGGTTTCCATATGTTGCTTGGAATCTCTCAATTGTTTATTCTCCATTTTTATTTTATTGTTTAATTGTTCTATTTTCACTTGTATTTTATTTCACTATTATTTCATTTCAGGTTTTTTTTAATATAATTGTTATTTTCAACTCTTCATTTTTAATTCTTGCAGGGATTTCAAATCATTTTATATAATATCAGACAATGGGAGTCCGAACTAATGAAATTCAGTCAAAATAACATTAATTCAAATAAAAACAGTACTATCACAAACTGTCAAATTTTCTTCTTCAGCTTATGACTTGTTCTGAATGCTAAATTAGGAAAATGATATTACTTTTAATTTGATTTAATTAACGGTTAATTTGTTTTTGAAAAGTAGGTATGATTTTTTTCAATATTCTGGTTCGTAAAGAAAACACTCTCAAAGTCATGTAATGATCCAAGAAAATGAATGAATGTGAAAGTAGTGATTAATTTGTAGTTATTTGCTGGAGATGGACACTATTTTTATCGTATTGAAATAACTAACCTGAAGTTAACAAAATTCCAGTAGATTATTATTCGAAACAGATATCTATTCTTATAGAAGTCACTTCCATGATTGCATTCAGAAGAAATACAAGAATTACAGTCAATTTTCCGGTATCTGTATACTGTACCATAATTTAATCGTTCCGTCTATATCTTACGGTATGGAAAAGCATGGAACAGAAAATCTAATTTGATAAACCCTCTATGTGATAGTTTGAAGTGAAAATAAACTCGTGCGCAAATATTAACGAAATGGAAAATAAGAAACCTCATTCCAGTTGCTACCTCAAAAATACTTGGATTGAAGTGAACGTTTTCTCATTTTCAACGGTCTATATACTCTGATTGCGAACCTCCAAAAAATATCCGAATGATCCTTCTTTCCTTTCCATTAAAATTCCGTGACATGAATAAAACTACATAAATTCTCCATTACGGTATACATTTCAAGTATACAACTTAAACCTGTTCATCGCAAACGGTATCATTCTGGCGAACTTTTAAATTCGCCTGGAAAATATCCGAGACAGACATAGAAAGAGACAATTAGACTTGATAAATGATTTTCTTGTCTTGGAGCGAACGGCGAGCGTGGGCTGCGAGGGGCAGCGGAGGAAAATTCGAGGGAAACGCTTCAAGAAATAAAAAGGGGAAGAATAATTTTTGTCTCGTTTTATCTACTTGCGCCAAACATTTTATAAAATCGCCTTTGCTCCGCTATTAATGCCTTTCTCGATCTCTCTTGTCGGTATTTTCTTTCTTTTTTGGCTCCGTCGCTTTCCACCGAAACGCTTTTTAATTTTCTCTCGTTGGCTATCGAGAACAGTCATAAATTACTGTTATGTCTTTTCCACAAACAAAGTACTCTTGGTATCACTTTATTCCATTTACAAACTAAGAGCCTGTTTATTAATTTTATAGTCTGGCTCGTATTGAGAAGATTATTGTCATTGGCTATATGATTCATTTCTTATTTTCTGTATTTTCGTATGAATAGAGCATTTAACCTAAAAGGGTTTTGGTTTTTCGAATAATGCCTGTCAGCTGATGCAATCTGACATGTAGAAAACAATTCCTATCCTACAACGATTATAAATCTAGAACACATCTAGCTCATTGTGCCTCAGGGCTCCAACCTAGGTCCTCTTTCATTTTATTATTCATTAATGATTTATGTGAAAGTTTAGCTTGTGAGCGGTTATGTTTTGCTGATGACTTGAAGTTATTTTCTGTAATTAGGAACGTAGGCGATTGTGTAAATCTTCAATCTCGATTAGAATTACTTGATGCTTGTTGCAGCAGTGATATATTGAAACTTAATGCAGAGAAATGTAAAGTTAGGAGTTATAGTCCAAAAAAAGGTTTTTACTTTTCCATATGTAATTCAAGATTCAGACCTACTGAGATGCAATGATATCAAAGACCTATGAGTAACATTTGACCAAAAAACCAAAAATTAACATTTAGAAGACATATTTCACAAAAAGTTTCAGAGTCCTTGAAGGCTTATGGTTTTGTTGTTAGAAATTGCAGAAACTTCCATGATATTATATTATGAAGCTGTACGTACGTTCAAAGATCGAATATGCAAGTATCGTCTGGATTCCATTCTATGAGAGATTTATAATCTATGCATTGAAAGAGTTCAAAGGAAGTTTTCTTGCTGTAATAAAAAAAATCTCTTTGAAATGCATCTCTTTATTCTACCAATCACAATCCCATATCTCTATTACCTTTATCAGAATTATATTCAATGAACTGATATTCAATGTGAGAAAAATCGTCATTCAAGAGTCCTCATGTTCAGGAATTTGTCGGATGACAAAACGTTGGAAAATTTTGGGTGAATTTACAGAACGATAAGTATCGTTATAATCGACAAATCCATTAAAAGTCAGATGACCTATCGCAAATACTAATGAACCAATAAAACATAAAATACACGAAATTGCATGATTTGGAAAAGTATTGTAATTTTCCTGAATGTATGCAAATCGTTGAAGGTGTATTATAATTTGCGAAAAATAGTAAATACATTTTCAAATTTGTCTGTATCTTAACGAAGTTATTTCAGACGTTCTATAACGTAACTTCATATATTATAATTTGAAGTTCAGCCTTCTATTCCAACTGAGCGAATCTCTCAACGCCAGCTAGTAACAAACACTAAACATAATGCGACCTTAAAATTCTAAATGTTTCACCACCTATAGTACCTATTTAAAAACGCAATTATAACCTACTTCATCACACACTTGAATTCTTTTTCTCGCAAGCTAGTTTTAATTTTTCGATAGCTCCTAAGGTATTAATGTGAATTGCATGGTATGAAAAGTAATTTAGATCTGTGTGAAAGACAACTAATGTTATTATTGATAACTTCCTTCCTTTCTTTGAAAGATTCCCTCATCCTTTTTTGTATCAAGATGGAGTAGTAGAAAGCCAAAAACTTTCTTTACCAAGTTTCCCATATAGCACATACTTTGGGGATGACACTGTATGAGTTCATATTAATAGCTTCATTTTGGTATCAATTTCTGCTTCTGTCGGACTGAAAAAATCCAGAAGCCAATATTCACGTGTGTCGCCTGTTCGCTCATTTTTGTTTCTCAAAAAAAATATATTATTTCTTAAAATATATTCAGAAACTCCATAATTCTGATAATAGTTTATCACAATTACTACTCCGAAGTAGCCCCATAGTAATCATGAATTTTTGATTTTTAAATATAACATTCTAAAAGAGGAGAACAATTAATGGATGCTATTATCTGCATTGAATGTAAGATAAATTAAAGTTCAACTTCACAGAAAATCTAAAAAGTTTGATTCTTCTCAACTGAACATTCGCGCCTATCAATGCGTCCAATTTTTAGACACGAACAAAAATGAATATGTCATGAATTTCGATTGTTCAGGATCAAAAACAAAAAATAAGCTTCACAATACATATGAGCGAATATTAAAATAATCTGAAACTGTCTATGTTATCACTTTTATTTGTAACTAACTTTACTGCAGTTTCGTCCTATAAGGATATTTTCAAACTTATATATTGAACTGAAAATTATTGATTACATTAGCCCTTATATACCACCACTGTAGGTAATAACAGAGGTACTTAACTTAATTGAGTACCTGAATTTGGGTGGGTACGCTAATTTGAAAACCAGTGAGTAAACTAGATCGATTTGATAATTTAACAGATTGCACCCGCAATGCTTATGCTTATGAAATTCCATGGATTCCAAATAATTGAGTTTGCAATCGTCCTTGCATAGTGCAAAATTTTCGTATCGTTTAGAATCGGGAAATTGTGGTTGCATCCCACGCAAAGGTTTGAATGATGATTTCCTACCACATAGTAACGACTATATCCATCAATTCATTCAAAATAATCTATTTCACACGTGGAAATTTGTAATGAAGAAAAATAAAGCTTCTCAAAATATGACCCGTAGCTCATTGGATTGAAACTGACGAGGGAAAAAATTATTTCAATCATTATACAACACGCATGAGAATTTCAATTGTTACTAACAAAATAAGATGAAAAAAGTAGGCATTCTCTGAGGAGAATTATTGTTAGACCATTTGCTAACAAAGGCGCATTGAATTTACCTGCAAAAAAGATGCAGGTATTCACGATAATTCACAACTATATATACCTCTGAAAATAATACACAACTCAGTTCGTTACATACGGATACATCAAAATAACCTTAAATAACCGTTGAATAACATAAAAAATATAACTATTTGAAATCAGTTAAAATGAAGCAATCTGTAGCAGTTTTCTAAAAAATTCTCCTCAAATGCATGTTTTTTTAAAAATAGGTGAATATTAGATTGAAGTATAATTTATTGTTTTCCGATTTCTCTCAGACTCTTTAGTTCGTTTTGTTTTATATCTACCAAAAGCAAATTCAATGTTAGTGACATATATGAATATCTAATGTACTGATGTGATAAACATTAAAAAAGCATTCTGTCCCTTGCCTCAAAAGGTTTCTTATTTCAAATAATATAAAAAACGAAAATTAAAAAAATAAATCATCAAAATCGGAGCTGTTTCTGAAGAATTCCGAAGATTGTTTACGCATTCCTTGACAGGACTATATTAACAATCTTCAAAGAAAAGCATTTTACCTGCCGCCGACATTCACGTTTTGACCGAAGAATACTTTTATTTCTGTTAGTCAAGTTCGGCAAGAAGAAACTACTTTTGTGAGTGGCGATTCTTTCCCTATCTCGCTCGCTCCGCTTGAATCGGATTGCCATCATTTTTTTGTCAAGTTGTAATGAAAGTGGAAGTGAATTGATATTACAGGGAGATACCGGAAGAGATGCGGTCCCATATAAATACTCTCTTGCTCCGTTACAGTGTCAGTTATTGCAAAATACCAGATCTTAGTGTACAACAATGAATTGTCTTGTAAGTAAGGGTGAAAGGACAAGTGAAAGAGAACAGTGAAATGTGTTGTTACTTAGTCAACTTGTTTGGGTATTTTCACCTTCCACAATTTCGAAAAATTTAAAAATTGTAATGGAAAACTTTGAAGAGATTCAGAAAGAAAAATTTTCAGTTCACTCTGATGAGTTACGGCATAATTTTGAATAAATTGTCAT
>WOGO01008119.1:0-10795 GCA_015342085.1 Leptinotarsa defecta
TTGTCACTAAAATGGAAATTAAAGAAAAAAATGCCTGGAATTTATTTAAACTTGTTATAACAGGCTTTCTTGGAAACAAAAAAGACTCAAACTACAAAACTTTGGTTGTTGAATTGATACAAAACTACAAATTATTGGGCTGCAATATAAGTGTCAAAGCCCATTTCCTTCACTCACATGTAGACTACTTTCCCGAAAATCTAGGGGCTGTAAGTGAGGAACAAGGAGAACGGTTCCATCAAGACATAAAAGAAATGGAACACAGATACCAAAGTCGGTGGAATGTTAAAACAATGGCAGACTACTGTTGGATGTTGAAAAGAGAAAATTTACAAGAACACAGCCGAAAAAGTACCAAAAGAAGCTTTGACGGAAAAAGAAAACGTTTAAAAAGACTTATACTCACTTTGCAAACACTTGTGTATCACTATTATGCTTAGTTTAGCTATGTATCATTGTTTTTTTGCTTTTACTTTATGTTAAAATAATAAAAATAAATCCAGAATTCCTCGTTTTTTGTACTATTTCATCCTTATTTTGTAGACAAACCTCACGTGATAGATAAAAACAAATGTCATTTTTGAAATCAGCGCAAAAAACTACATAAAGATCAGTAAACGAAATCAAAACAATTTTTCAAAAAGTTTTTTTGCAGACCTGTGTTATTTATGGATAATCAGGCCTCAGTGGCATGTTGTGAAAAGATGTTCATATTTGAAATATGTCAAAATCTATAACATTGCAATTTAAATATAAAACATTGATATATACCTACATTATACATACAATGAGTAAAACATCTAACGAACACCACAATAATAGCTGAATAGGACAAATACTGATGTTTTCATTTCATATGATACTACCGAACAACAGTGTAACATCTGTTAGGCAGTTGACATTTTTCTAACAGGATCTACAGATTTTCATCACATTCTTGATCAAGATGATAAATAGAATCTTTTGTCCACACCCTCGCTTCATTAAAACCGTGCCAAAAGGATTCTGTATTGATTTTTTAGGGTAAAGGTAAAAATTTACCGAACCCAAATCTCTTTCAGAAAACACAAAACACGGACTATACACCGAATCCGATGTTTGTGTAAAGTGTTACGTCTTCGGCAAAATAGTTTTCGTGTTTTTTTGTAAATAGAAATTTATAAGTACACTAGACCAAGCGATATATTCACGTTAGTGAATGAATTCTGCAGAATTGTTCGGTTTGACCAGCTGCTTTCTTTAAGCAGGTAAGGTTCTTTTCATATATTTTTTAAAAATGATTCCGATCCAGCCGTCTGGCAAATATAAAGGAATATCCGAAATCTGGTTTTGTACATCAGATTTATATCAATGCCAATGTGATATTAAAAGAATTATGAAGTATAAGAACCGAGTAAAGGAATGCTATGCTTTGAATTGATTCGTTTTGAGATTATTCCGATCTTTATAGTTTATTTTTAAACCTCGTTGGAGCTGGTTTCAGTTTTTAATCGACATTGAGATCTAATGAGTTATGAAGATTGTTTGAATTACGGAATATATTCAGCATTCAATAGTATGCTTAATACACTATTGAATATCCCACTGCCACACTGTTGCTGTCAACAACAGCTACAAGGTAGATATGGTCGACTCCATTCTTTTCAAACAACGACGAAAACAAGCCATTCCCCAGGATAAGCGTCTGAGGACTTTGACATACTTTGGTGAACTCACCAACAACATTTCTCGTTTTTTGAAAAAGAAAGACTTCGACTTGGCTCACTGAACAAAAAATAATTGAAGCAAATTCATTAAAAACAATAAAGAAAAAACTGCAGTGTTGGATAGATCAGGAGCATATAAGCTTATAGTTCATGCTCAAAACTTTATATCGGCCAAACGGGGAAAAACTTTTGCCCAGAGAATAAAGAACATATGACTAGTTTACTGCTATAAATAATACTTTATTTGTCAAAACTTAAACAATTTAAATAAAATCCTCTAACATCAATCACATGGTGATTCACAAAAAAAGTTGGACGGTGGAGACCGATTCCACGTTTGCAAATCATCAAACTATCTTTTGGCAGAGGGGCATAAAGTCAACCACAAATATGACGAATTACAATGGGAAGAGATTGGTTCAAATCTCAATCTCCTAGAAAATTGATAGATTTGGGAACTCGGAAAATTTACTGAATACTCAAACAGAATTGAATTCATCCCCTGTTAAACCTGTTTTCTAGTGTAGAGATTGGTAATTAGTTTATTACTTATTCATTTATTGAGTTGGTATTTTTTATAATGTTTGAATTTTCAATTTATTTATGCCTAAACTCAGGGTAAATGTTCAGTAATGGAGTAGGTAGACGATTATATGTTTCAAATTGTTATATAAAACACTAAATATGTGAAATTTAGTTAGTATGAACACGCCTGAGGAAGTTATTGTATAGTAAAACACGTGTTTCGGTTTTGTGAACTGTTCAGTGGAAACCTCACAATGAAGTGTTACTTGAATACCTCAAGGATCGGCCATTTCTACCACATACTCCTGGATATGAAACAAACTTCCTTGATATTTTTATATTTTTCAATGAAAATCTGACAGCAAAAACAGGACTCATTTATTAACATCTTTTTCAGACTATAGCATATTAGAATAACAATACAGCTTCATTGAACATAAGCTAAAAGGTTATTCAAACGATAAGGGGAAGAGAACTAGTTTACAGGTCGTTTGTATCTTCCATTTGATGTTCGGATTTCTGCTGCCCTTGCAACTCAATCTGGTCCTTCGTAATCATTTTCTACTATTTCCAGAATCCAGTCTCCTGGTAGCATATTTTTTCATCAATAACAACCATTTTGCTGATTTTCAAATTTGGCACATCCTTGTTCCAATTTGAGCGACTTATCAAGGTAGGTGGGGATATATGTATACGCACGAAGCCAATGTTTCCATAATATGTTTACCATATATTGAGATATATCCTTCATTAGTTTTAGAATTGATTTCTTCAGTATATATCCTATTGGTATCCATAAGATATCAAAGAATATATAAGTTTCGATGATTTTATTACTGTTCCAATAGTTCATCTCAAGAGTTCTTTCAGATTTTCTAGTTTGTACTTTACTGACTGACTACTTTCAGCACAAACATTTGTCAATGTTTATCCTCGATATTGTATCTGCGACTTTCTAGTCTCAAACATTATGTAAACATTGTAAATTATTTATTGTTTCACTTTTTATTCAGATCCCCATAACTTTTTTTTCAATAAACAATAGTTGATAATAACATGGAGCCAAAGTTACTGAGAGAAGTTCTATTTTGTTCTTTAACTGAACCCGTTCATAACAGTTCTTTTAGCATGGCCTAAAGGATCACTTTGTAGAATTCATCTCTCAGATGCAATCAATTGTTCAACAAAGTGGAAGGGGTGTTATATTTCAGATATAAAAAAGGTAGAAGTTCAAAAATTCCCTAATTGTGTGTTTTTTGTGTAACACGTCGGAGGCATTTAGAAAAACTAATTTGAAAAGCAGCCTGGAATGTGAATATTATATATTTACTTGTAGAATTAGCAATGACTTCGTGGTTTTCAGGGGTATCAAAATCAAATTGTTTGATATATCAAAGAATAGTTATTCTTTACTGAATCCAAATCAACTATTGATTCTTGGTCGACGGAAAATTTGACTGTTCAACAAATATTCCCATATTTCATAATAAAAGAACTATATATCACTCACTCTGAAGCGGTATCTAGTTACTCATTATCAACATATATTTCTCACATATTAAGTAGGTACCAGAATCAGGTATAATAGAGTTAAGAATCAAATTATAATACTGGATTATTGAATAACAATAACGGTAAAGGTGTATGCCTTTACAATTTTGATATTTGGAATAGTTTACCATTTGAAATCGACCCAGTTTGCTGAGTTTCAGTCCAACTTGTTTTTAATGAGATTCCTTTCCTACGTCAATCTGATTCTTGGAGTACGGTGGTTTGTTGTAACGATGAATTTATATAAATTGTTCGTTTTCTTTCTTTGTGCAATATTTATCTAACAGGGGTCGTATTTATATGTGACTTAGTAATATTCTGTTTCACATTGGATACGAGATTATCATCCTTAACAAAAAAATCAAATTGTTAATGATCACTGAAAACCCTGATAATCTAACGAATAGTAAAAATAGTTATCTCTCATTTTAGCTCTCGTGAGTAGTAAAATAATAGCAAAAATAGATATTCATTTTGAATACCCTTTAGAAGAGGACTAACAGTGGTAATCATCACTAAAATTCTTTTTCATAAAAGAAAATGTAGGAGTTTGAAGAATAATACAGGAAACATTATAACAGTTGATGATAAAAAGTGGAAACACTATTTTCGATATATGTTTTGTTAAATCAGTTCACAATGAATATGATTAAAAAACAATGAAAGTGAAGCAGAACATGAAGAAGAAATCGTTTACAGAACATAAAATATTGAAAACTTGAACAAATAAATAATAAAGAACTTCATCAATATTGAGGAATGATGAATTCTTATTGAGAAAGAATTCTTTGAATGTTCAATATTAGTTTTATATTATTTGTCAGTTGATATCCAATTTGTGAGAGATATTTATATAACTGGTAATTTATATAGACGTCCTGTTGCTACAGGGCTTTCTCTATTCATTGCAAATAAACGAAATGAAACAAAAAAGTATGAAGAGAAAATGAATATTCAAATTTTAATGTACTCCTATGCCTAATGGTTTGAAATAAATGTAAACCACCGTCCCTGTTCCAAAAAATCAACTGTTTTTACATAATCTACGAATGAGACATGAAATACCAAAAGACCTCAAAATTTCATCGATAAATTCCCTTTATTGAACGCACCCGAGTTACCCGACTAACTTGACGAAGCTGGGTGCATTACCTGTACGTCGCGTATTCTTTTCGATTTCAATAAAATTGCTACTATTCAGAATAATGTTTCGATTCAAATTATAAATGACTTATACCGATAAGTTTCTAATGTGATATTGAGATTTCTGCACATCATATATGAATTGTTGGCATCGAAGGTGGACTTTGAATTGAATATTTGTTGACTATTCAATGTGGAGTTTGAATAAAAGGATTGTTGTCTTATTTTTGCGGGGTTATGTGAAATAGTGAACTGTGGCAATTCATTTTTCATTTGTGGAATTGGCCGCGGAGTGTGCCCGACTCACGATGGGAAGGCCGAGGGTTCGATTCCCGCGTCGACCAGATATTTTTCTCGAGAGAATTTATCTGGTTGAAGCTGGGATGATTCTGCAATCGTATTAGGAATCACATTTTAAAAGGTTAGACCTCGTTAGTCCTTAGCTCGCACAAGTTTCTCAACTTCTGAGAATTGTCGTTCATATGAGGGCGACAGCTGATTAACGGAAAAACAGATTTCAAATAGATTTTTTTTTAAACATTTCGGTCTCTTGTACCTGTTCACATATTCGATCAAGTTGTCTCAGTAGAGTTAGACTCTAGTCACTGTTATAATCGTAATATCAAATCGAACCTGTAATTTTCTCTGGAATTATTTATGCAAAATTTCAATATTTATTCACAATCATTTTTGAATATTTTATTCCATTGGTTTCAATTTGGTTAGGACACAACAGTGATTGAAATTGCAGGAATTATGTATAACTAGGCTTTGAGAGTCACACATGATTCAAGAACAATAGTACCTAGATGTTAATTTCATGGCTGTCACTTTTATTGCTTTTATCAGTTTTATCACTGTTGAGAATAAGTGTTTAATCGCTGTATAACTCTGCTCTGTTGGCCTAACCACAATAATCGACGAATGGTGGAAAGTATATGACTGCTTGTGATATACAAAGGTAATGAGGATTATTTTTGTTAATTGCTGTCTCACTTCGAACATTCGAGTAGTATGTGATATATGCTCATTACGGCTCGTAATAAAATATCTGCTTGATGTCCTCGACAGAAGAAAAGTAGATCTGCAAGGTTATGCAGATGACCTTGTCATCTTGGCAAGGTGTACGTCGGGAAGGTAGCTTGTAATATCATCCAAAGATCGATAGACGTTGTTCACAGTTGGTATCTGAGGGAGCAGATGTCTGTCAACCACAGAAAAACTGTGATACTTCCCTTCACCAGAAGGAGAAAATTGGACGATCTAACGCCACTTTCCATCAATGGTGAGGTCATTCTATTTGGAACGGTGGTTAAATATCTTGGCTTTGTCATTGATAAAAAACTCACCTGGAACGCTCACTTTGAAAAAGTTGTATACAAAGCCAGACAGTCCCTATGGACATTTGTGGTAAAACTTGGGGTTTAGGTCCCAAACAAATCCATTGGATTTATGTGATGATTGTCAGACCAATGATCTCTTATGGTGCAATTGCCTGGTGGCCCAAGGCTTTCTAAAAAATGGCCAGGCGAAGCTCTATGGCCATCAGCGGCCATGGGGATCCTTCTAGATCTACCTCCTCTCCATATTTTTCTGAACACAGAGGCTAGATGGACTGCATATAGAGTTTTGCACAAATCAATTCAATGCAGAGTGCAACATTCTGTTGGTTGACACTGGAAGTCACATCATTCCCGAGTAAAGAGGACTTGATCCTCTGGAAAAAGGAAATATTAAGAGCAGATAGTTTTCGGTTCACAGATGGATCAAAAACACCTTCCAGTTCTGGTACAGGTGTTTTTAGTCGCAGACCCAGGACAGAGATGTCAACCTGTCTAGGAACCTATGCGACTGTATTTCTAGCGGAATATTACGCTATTGAATTGTATGCGGAGAGATTGGAAGAATCCAACCTCATACACAAGTCGATAAAAATATTCTCGGACAGTCAAGCGGCATTGGAAGCTCTTGGCTCCTACCGAACAACAAATAAAATGGTAGAAAATTACAAAAAACGACTCTCCCCGATAAGAAAACTTAACATATTGTCTCTGGTCTGACTCCCTTACAAACAAGGGTGCTGCAAGCAGCTTTATCGGACCACAACCTGGATGGCAAGAAGATATATGGACTTTTGGCAGGATCTTCCAGGATTGGCTCACTTCAAGGCATTTATTTACCCTTCGAAGCTTGATAGCAAACGGTTGTTGGACTACAGAAGGGATGAACTACGATGTCTAACAGGCCATCTTACAGGTCACTGTCATTTGAATCATCATATGCAGAGACTCGGACTGTCAGAAGACAGTGTATGTCTCCTCTGTTTGAAAAATGATGAAACAGCAGATCACATACTTTGTGCCTGCCCCGTTGGGGCCAAATAAGGTTTTGAGAGTTCGAAGAGACGTCTTCTTACCATCTAACGTGAAAGACCACTCAACATACAAACTAATCGGCTTCGTTAAGGAGCGGGTTTATTTGGTCGAGTGTGAATGGGTGTGAACGACAATAAACCCTTGCAAGTTGCGGTGGAGATCGAATAGACCCACTCACTTTGGACCTAACCTAACCTATATGTTCATTACGGCTCGTTATGAAACATGAATTTATAAGTCATCGGTTGTTGATTAAATACGTTAGAAGACTGGAATGAATAGTTTCAACTTTTGTATCATATTACTCTTTTAATTAACAAGTCAATTGTTTCGGTCTGGAATTATTTTTAATTTGCAATTCCGTAAAATCGGCCCAGTCCGACCCTGCAAGTGAGTTGCTGGAATATTTTATTTATTGAAAATGAGTCATATTAACATTCCTAATTACAGTAGTTTCACATATTTATTTAAAAAAATCCTTTAGTTCAAAATTGGGATTTCTCTATTTTTCTGCCCGGTATCGATAATTTATATAAAATAATAACGACGGCTTATAAAAGTTTACTCGTGTACGAAATTTAAGTCGCACGTGAGTTTGGGCAATATTAATATTTAAGATTTGGTATAGACTAAACAGTTTAAGCGAATGCGAGGAAAGATATGCGATATTTAGCACTTTTCTGAATATTTGTTGATAACTTCCAGTGATTTATTTTCCTGCTTAATGTGTGGCCGCCATGCGAAATTCTTTGAAACAACCACACAGAGCGAATGGAAAGAAATATACTGCAAAAAATAAACATAGAATGAGAAAAGTAATTTAGTTTCGTTTCTGCATACCCAATTGAAAATATTCGATTACTAAATTCGTCAAGATTTTATTATTTCAAAATATGAATATGTAACTCGCTTCTTCATCATTGGCCGATGCATTTATTTTGAAAGGAAAAAGTATCTACAAAAATAATGATGAAGGCAATCAGATTAAAATCTTATGTTACTATTACTGAAGTGAAAAAATGTAATTGTGAGCCAAGCGAGATAAAACTACAACATGAAGTACGACTCAAAAAGCTTATATGGAAACAAATACATAAAATATAGAAAACACTGATTTTACATTCTTCCGAAATGGGCTCTCCGTTTTCGAAAGCTCTGAACTTGGAGTGAAAAAAGTATTTTTGTAATATTATGAAAGTGTGCATTCTTCAAAATGTCTCAAAAACTAATATTAGCAAAAACTATTAGCAAAATATAGCTATAATGCACAAATTGAAACAATTAATTCATTTGTGTGGCAGATATTCGACGGAAAAACAACAACTAACCCAGCTAATGTCGCGCAGGCACCTGTGCAACGTCTTCCATTTGGAAGATTCGTCGCAAGTTACTTCCTATATATGAAAAGCAGAAATTAATTTCATTTGGTCGGGATGACCACCGGCTGGTTTCGGGGTACTTGCCCCTCGTCAGTCCCGGGCAGGTCATTTCAGACGTAGTGAACCGTCTGAGTATACTGAACTGAACAATTTGTTTGTTTGGGAGTGTATTTCATCACTTTGAAACCTTATCACTCCGCTTGCATTGGATCTACGGGAACACTATAAACTTTCCATTTATTTGCATTTTATAAACTACATTTCTCAATGAAAAGCATTTTCAGATTAAATACTTACTTTTTGAGTTATTTGCGAAAGAAACATCGAAAACGGTTATTGGTTAAAAAAACTTGCGCTCGCAAATAGGTCAAAATTATTGATTTACAAAAAAACTTTATATAACAAAAGTTGCTCCATATTTAATCTATTAATTTCAGGACTAATTTTCAATAAAATATTTTCAACCCCTTGATTGTACATCCTAGCTCTAAATTTTGTGCAAATCGGTGCTGTTTGGACTACAAGAAATAAAATGAAATAAAAAAATTCCAATTGGTTTGTTTGAAACTCACTGACAATGTTTGTTTCTTGCCGAATGTTTGAGATTCGAGTTATTTTCCAATACTGGCATTTTTAGTATCCACACTTTCCGTGATGATTAACGAATGGCTGAAACGTTGTGAAGTAATCCAAAATTCTAACCGACAGTTTTATTGATAATCGCATACAGTTTGCTTGGTTATTTCTTTATTCAGAGTGTGTGAAATGAAGCCAATGTGAAATCATTAATAGCTGCAACGTTAAAGATATCAATATTTGATTTGACATATACAGTAATTTCAGTGCTTTTCTGAATATTATCATCCATGATAATAAAACAATTTCAAAACTAATAACTAAAGATGCGTTTCGCTACATAGTAGATTCCTCAGTCGAACTGGTGAAACTGGTCGAATTAAGTGCGACTAAGGACGCAACCGTGTAGTAACTATTGTAAAATTTGTGTAATCATAGATGGTGTTTCCATCAAGTAACGAGTTAGTGTATTGATAATTTTCATTGACGCAATTACTCTTTGAAATGTACCGAACACAAAACACAACCTGCGAATAGCTGCCATTCATCACCCACTATCTGTTTACTGTACACGAAGTCGAATGCTCAAAAACACCATTACCATCTGTAAAATTCAAATTACCTTGGTACAACCCCACTAATACAGCCTGTTTGTGTCATATTTGGTAAATGATGCCACCCGAATTATCAAATGGGTAAAAAGTGGCAAAATTTAAATGTAACCAAAACTCGAATCCATCTCTGTCATCCGCAAAACGCTATAAACACGACCCAAGTCCTCCTAGATCGTGTAACAAGTCTAATTATCATACAGATTTGCATAATACGAATTTTACGAAAATGCAAAGCCACCAAATGAAAATTATTCTGTGTTCTGTTATAATGCAGAAATTATGCACTGTTTCGAACAAGTTTAATAAAGTGGCCTAATCTGGTTTTGACACTAATAAAGTTGCGGCCTCTCAAGAAACATCATTATTAAGTTGGGAAAAAATACGCAAAACTCCTCGACTTGTGGGATTTGGTGCAATTAAGGGTTTTTTGTTGGTTTTTACTTTAACGACATCTAATTTACATTATTCAGGATTGAATTCGGACGGTTCCATGAAAAAGTTGATACATAACGAGCGATGCTTTGTTTCAACTCTCTGATTATGAAAAACCAACAAGAATGTGCGTCGTGAATTGAAATGGCGCATTCATGTAGGGTGAACTTTTGATGGAGTTATGTTGTCTATTCAGCCTAGAAAAAAAAGTAGTTTTGGGAGACAATTATTTTTGCTGAAACAAAACTGTTTTGACTCTCTACGTCTAAAATCATAGAAATATTGAAAAACTTCAAAGAAAGGAAAAATATCTCAAAATTTTCATGTTAAGAAAGAGTTATATTTATTTAAATCGGTCAGTCGGTCAGTCAGTCGGTAGCCAAGCGGTTGGGGGTGGGTGCTTTGTTCACTCACTCGAATTGCCTGTCGTGTTGGTCGGTGGTTCACTTGCTATCGTTTAACCCGTGTTAGGAATCACACGTTAAAAGGTAAGA
>WOGO01008120.1:0-10795 GCA_015342085.1 Leptinotarsa defecta
CTGGCTTGAACGTTTAAAATTCATTTCTTTAGTTATTTTCCGTTAATCAGCTGTCGCCCCCATACGAACGACAACTCTCAGAAGTGGAGAAACTTGTGCGAGCTAAGGACTAACGAGGTCTTACCTTTTAACGTGTGATTCCTAACACGGTGATAACCTCGTATTATGTAGTTAAATGTCAATGTATTCAGGGAATTATTAAAATTTCCACCATTTTGTAGTAGTTGAAGATATTGACATTATATTTTAGGGTTGTGATGCATTTGTCAGGAGCTTCAAAAAGATGTGTCACAAGACCCCCCCTTTCCATTTATTTTTTTCCCAGATGGCGCCCAGTCGCCATCTTGAAAGTATCATCTGTCAAGTTCCCTTAAAAATTCATGCACTGATTTCATTACCCCAAAATTTCAATTTTTTTAGTTGACCCATTCAAAAATGAATGGGGGGGCATTAAAGAAATGCACTGTATGAAACTAGGAAAAAGGTAACAGTTATATTCTTCAAGCCTCTATTTTTTCAAAAATGAAGATAATCTTAATCTATGGTTTTTTCAAGAAAATACTACTAAATTAATAATATAATGAACGGTATATACAATATTATGAAAAAATATCTCTTTGTAGTTGATTTACCGAAACTTAAAATAGTATAGCAAAAATTTTAACCCATTGTACATTCGTCTGTATTCACAAAATGCAAATCCATTAATTTCTCTATTCCATTCATTGAAATAACTAGTACTTAGTCATCAGGAAACTGTATAACGCCTATTTTTCATTCAGTAACATACAGTGTTTGAAAAAAATTACCTTTGATACCTACCCAATATAGCACAAAAATTCAAAAATGAAGTAAAATTGATCAAGAAATGTACTAGCGAACCCAAAAAATCCCTTACCTTTTTGACAAGGGCCTAACACGGACAGCAACCTTGAGTTTCGTCATTTTCCGTAAGAAAAATCACCGAATTAGGAACTTACACTGTAACACACAAACAGCATCCCTTTCAAAACGATAAACTTGAGGCATTTAAGCGCCACTTTTCCACATTCAGAGCGCAGATTGTAAACAACACTGGACCAAATATTGTGTAGATTTCTCTGGCGTTGAAATATTGCCTAAGCGTTGCGACGCCAGGCCCAATCCGCTGATCTATATTTAACTGACTGTCTTGAAAAGTCTTCAGATGAAAATTAAGGAGGATACAACTGAGTGACTGGAGTTTACTGGTTTCCGTTCGTCCCATTCATGAAAAATCACACCAAGGTAGTTGAATTGATTCAATTTTATATTTATTTCAACTGAAAGAATATTCTTATGAACATATCGCAAAATACACCCAATTTTTTGTAAATAGTCGTTGCATGAATCTTCATTTTGTTCATCACAGTAATCTGCATCAAAAAGGATTTTAAAAAACTAAAATCGACATTTTATATATCTTTATCATTACAACTGTTCTTTTCCTATAATGAAAGTTAAGATGAAAACAACATCGAAAAAGTGGTTTTCACCTCATATAAAAAACATGGATAGCCAGCTGTGCGAAATAAAAAAAATTGAAAAGCAAATGAATAACAAGTTATATACCTCTTAAAATAAGGAATTCAAAAAAAGTTATCAAAAGACTGTGAAATTATATCAGAAACAGATCAATGACGCTAGAATAAAAACGTCCAATAATGTTGCACGTGATACTTGGAAAATAATCAATGAAAATAGAAACAGAGTTAATAAGAAACCATTTCCTGACATACATAATCAGAATGGAGAACCTATTAGAGATGAAGTGAACAAATCTAATTATATCAACAATTATTTTACTAACCTCCCAAAAATTAGCTAAAGCTCCAATAAAAACAAAAAATGAACACTACTCCTGTTAGCTTTTTTCTGACGCCTGTAACGCCAGATGAATTGAGAATAATGCTAATGACAACTACCTCAAAAACACCTTCAGAAATTGATGACATTGATGGAAGAGTTTTGAGATCAGTTGTGGATTTAATTTGTGAACCACTGGCACATCTCATAAACGAGTCATTTTCAAGAGGTATCTTTTACTGCTATTTCATATCAGGTTTTTTGCCTAATATTATTGTTATTTTCAGCTATTCCTTTTCAATTCTGCATTTCTATTAGTTCTTTCAGGGATTTCAAATCATTTTATATATCAGACAATGAAAGTCCGAACTAATGAGATGCAGAATGGTTATAAATCGAGACGATGAACACGTCCTTCCATGGAAGGACAAGTTGTTGGGACTTTACTTTAGCAGCATGCCATCTACTACCTACTTCTGTGAAAGTCAAAACTATTGCCTCATAACTGTTGATATTTTTTGGGTTCTGGTGCTGAATCTTACCTCTAATGAAAGCAGGAAAAAGAAACCCATGATTCAAGAACTACATCTTTCCTCATTCAGTAAAATTAGTTTAGCCATCCAGAGAATATGTGACTCATCTCCGATTCTAGTGAATCTCAGGAAATTCGCATGCTTTTTGAAATCCTACTCTTCTTGAAATTTTCAAAAAGAATGGGAAACTACCTAAAGATATTGGAAAAATATTTTCTCTAAGGAAACTAGATAATTTTTTAATACAGATATCTTTGAAATTATGAAAAGTTCAATAATTTTATCCATACAGACTCAGGGATGAATTTTCATTGCAAGAGATCATTATTCTTATAATTATGGAAATACTGAAAAATATTCTATATTTTACTGATCGCATAGTGTGATATTGTGTTAAACCAATAGAAAACAATATGAATACTGGAACAGTAGATCAGCCACCAAACTGTCGATGAGTTTCGAACGATGAGAGTATTTCCTGAAAATCAGAATATCTTTGATATACATGAGTCAAACAATGCTTACCAAAGAATTTTCAGTATATCGAAATGAACCTGTTGAAAAAAATTGTTTCTCCTTGGAGAGAACGTTAGTAACAACTTTCATTAATAGATTAATCTTACATTATTAGTTTCAAAATAATTGGAGATATTGTTGTTTTCTTACAATAGTTTTCACAAAGATAATTTATGGCTCCTAAAATTCTATCATTTCCCTGACTTTATTACAGAAATATTTCAAATCTAATGGTTTACGGTTTTTAGATGTTTTAATGTCAGAGGACCTGACGATTTCACCTTCAAAAAGATTTTCCCATTCTGTTTAAAAAAAATCTGTTTAAAATCTGTTTTTCCGTTAATCAGCTGTCGCCTCTCAGAAGTTGAGAAACTTGTGCGAGCTAAGGACTAACGAGGTCTTACATTTTAACGTGTAATTCCTAACACGGTTGCAGAATCATCCCAGCTTCAACCAGATAAATTCTTTCGAGAAAATTATCTGGTCGAGACGAGAATCGAACCCACGGCCTTCCGATCGTGAGTCAGGCGCACTACCACCGCGGCCAATTCTCCAGAGTCACTATTTTTACCAATTTTATTTCACAATTATAGGAATATTTCAACTATACTATTAGTATTCATGGGAGATTGAAAAGATATTTTTTAAGCTGAGCTTTACATATTTTGAAGTCCGGAGGTTGAAAATTGATTCAGTATGAAATGAAGGTAGTGTTAGTGTCTCCTTGTATCTTTCAACCTTCGGGAAACATATAGGCGTCGTTTCTTAATACTCGATTGTCAAATTTTGGCCATAATCGAACATAATTTAACAAGGAAAAAATCAATTCCTCACACAATGTAATTTTGACTTTATGAGGCAAAATATTCTGAGACATTTATTAACGATTGTAGTACAAGTACTGAATAGCTGTGGACCAAGAAATGACCTCTGTGGCACCCCAGTTGATGAAATATTTCGTCAGTTGAACGTCTATTTCCTACATGAACCTTTTGAATCCTTTCTAGTAAGTGATTTTCCAAGATCTTATATAAATTTTCTGTCAGCCCCACATAAATAACCATGAGAATCCTTTGATCAAGGAAAATCAAGTAACACTAAAAGGATACAACCGTCATCAGTCGCTACTACTACATCATCAGCGACATGTAGGAGTGCAGTTGTGCAACTAAGGCCTTGCCAGAAGAAAGATTTAATTTGGGGAAACAAATAGGAATAAATATTTAGCAAGATGGGACACCTTCCATCACTCTTGTATCTGTTCTGTTATCGAAATCTATATCACAAAGCTAAGATATTTCAAAAACACATTATGCTATATGTTAATTAACTTTTTCGATCTCGATATTTTTATTTAAAGATTCTTTGGTAGGCATCGTATGGATCCAAGTAATTATGAAGTTTTTACCTTCATTTCCTTGTGGAGCTGCTTGAAATAAAATAAAAATAGTAAACAATTCAAACTTGATGATTAAAATCCATTAAAAAGGCAATAATTGAACTGGAAGATTTTGAACTTTCAAAAGTTCTTAAATAACATTTTATCCCTAGCGTCTTTAATTTTTTTGTATTTTCTAGTTTCGATACCTATTCATTTTCAAAAAGTTTGAAATTCTTCGATATCTATTAGGATGTAAGAGTTATGAAACTTTCAATTTTGAACCGAACCTAAGTTGTTATAGGGTTGTGTTTAGTTTTTGACTTTCTCAGTTTTTCGGAAAAAAATCTGCGTGGCGGTTTTCTACTTTGGAGCGTTACCTTTTTTTGAATTTTATCATTGTAATCTAACTATGTTGAAAAACAAAAACCAATCCCGAGGCTGGACAGAAGTGCTCACCTCAATCTAGGGCGGTGGCTGGGGATGAACAGAAATGTCCACCCCAATCTACCGTTTTGAATGAGGCTGGTCATAGCAGATCACCACGTGATGTACTACAAAGGTCAAGACATAAGAGCATTTGTGGCGTCGAGGCCAAAACGAGAAAAAGAGTGAAGGAGGCAGGAGTGGCAGCAACTATAAGTGCACCTTCATCCTCCCCCCACTCCACCTCCAAGGGCAAGGACACTTCCTGCGGCGGGCGCCAAAAGCTCCGCCTTGAATAAAGGCAAAGAACCGGCTGCACCTGCAAGAAAGCTCTCTCACCTATGCACCTCCAAGGAGGGAACCTCAAGAAGGTTGAAGAAGCCGTGCAACGACAGTAATGTTGCTGCACCTTCCAAAACCTTCGCGGAGGCCACCGTGAAACACCTCAAGGTTGCCAAAGAGAGTGTTTGTTCGGCGAGTCTTGTCCTACACCTGCCAATATAAAAGAGATGTCTCCTAGTGTCCTGTCTACCTTCCTGGAAAGGACAGGATAGACGATGACCTAGGAGGACAACTCCTCGAGACAATGGGTCACATGTGGCCTAAGTGCTGTGGGTCTACACTCACCCTCACCTACAAATACAAATACAGAACTCTGTTGAAATTTGATATCCACTTTTATTGTTGAGTTGAGTTAATGCAAAGCAAAATAATCCATGTGCACTCAAATGCATTACTTTCGTTCAGTCAAAGAGACCCAATAGAATCTTCATGAAAAGTATTATCGATCAAATAGACAGAAACTACGTAAAAAAGCAATTTCTCATCTGGCTGATGAAAAGCAAGGTCAAATTATGAAAATGGGTATGTTTCCTACCTCGCTGTGAAGTTGAAGGAGTATTTTCAAGTTTCACCGGTTAATTCAGGCGTATCAAGTAAAATGATTGAGAAAAAATCCTACCGTGACAACCAATGTTAGATATCTGTGGGTTCTTGATGAGTGACTCACCTAACAGATTAACATCTTCAATCAATTTCTTGAAATATAATCTACAATGGTATACTTCCATCTCCCTTTACAATTATCTCACATATTTAATTTGTTTACTGTCGCTCACCAACATTTAACTAAATCACCTGAACTGATCTACAAATTTCTAAACTGTTTCGAAAAAAAGCAACAGTGGAACTCTCGAGGACATTCTTCGGAATTTTTTCCCCCTAGGATGACTAATCACCTACTTGAACACAAATTCCTTCTCGAAGATTGTTTCGACGATAGTTAAATTCATGCACAGTGACTACTAGACTCTTCCTCGCTAAATCTGTTCCATTGATCCACTAGCGGATCATTCACTCATCGCGTTGGCGACTTAGCCAAGGGCATAACAATACTTTTGAGTAGCTTTTCGAGAACTACTTTTTACAATTTTTCGAAGTAGTTACCCAAAAACCTGAGTATTTTTATGTCAAACTTAATACAATACTTATTTGTACTTACCTTCCGGGTAATAGAGAAGACTTTTGATTTTGACGTAACCAGTTCCAGGAATCCGTAATTCACAACGAATCATAGAACCCAGTTTCAGTGTTTCTCTCGGAGCAGTAGCAATAATATACAAGGAATACCTCCCGGAAGCGTGTTTGCTGATATCCCATTGAACCGTTGGTATTCTATCCCTGAAAAGTTATCAAACAAATTCATTGATCATTACCATATACGGTGTATACAAAAATTATTAGGTGAATAATTCAGAGATAATTCACTGAATAGACAGTTATAAATGGAAGTTTATATCTGAAAGTTTCCATTCAGAAATCTAATATAGGGACTAGGTAAGTACATTTCCAATTTTGACTGATAAAGTCATCTACTAGCGATCTAACCCTTCTTGGCACAGAATCAGAACATATATCAGGTGGGCTAAAAAGTTAATAGGCTAACACATAGATGACGCTACTAGTACTGAATCCATATGATTTTCAGTTAACCCTAACCTGTTGTATTGTAGTATTGCTGTATTTTTTGATATTAAAAGAGCAATCTATAGGATCGTCTCTGGCAAGGAAACATATAGAATCGACCATTTAAAAAAACAAAAACACTTTTGTCTAAATACCACTGGAACATTTTATTTATACCGGTTTCGGGTTTGATCCCATCAGTATAAAACTGAAATCTGAATTTTGAAACATCGATTTTATAGAATGTTTAGGTATGCTGCAAGGACAGGTATTCGAGAGAGAGGATGCCAACTCAAAATACCATCCTGAAAATTCTAAGGATTGTTTAACTCATAAATTCGAGAGAGGAGACCTACAATAATCGAGCTGCTCGTTCAGATGTATATGTTTCTGGTTTTTAATTGATTTGTTAATTTTTATGGCCTCGAACAGATTCATTTTTCTTCCTTTATTACATATATGTAGGGTTTTGAGGTTATCTTCATTTATCTTGTGGTTTGATTCTTGAAGATGTTCGTACATTGCAGATTTCCTGTCCAAACAGACGTGTTCACGCAGTCTTATTTCAAAATTTCTACCGGTTTGACCTGTATATACTGCAGAGCATTCGTCACACTCTATTCTATATATACCTGACTTCACAATCACACATATTAGAATCGACCATAACTGGCTGGATCTGTCATGCTGGTAAACAGAACTGCAACTACGACTTCTCAAGGCGAGCTCATTAGGTTCAGGGTCACCAGGGGCTGCCCTCAAGGTGGGGTACTATATCCCCTTCTGTGGTCGCTCCTGATGAATAGTCTGTTTGATGCCCTCGACAGAAGAAAAGAAGGTTTGCAAGCTTATGCAGACGACCTTGTCATCTTGGCAAGGTTCACGTCAGAAAGGGTAGCTTATAATATCGTCCAAAGCACGTTAGACGTTATTCACAGTTGGTACCTGAGGAACAGATGTCTGTCAACCCCAGCAAAACTGTGATAATCCCCGACACCAGGAGGACAAAATTAGACGATCTAACGCCACTTTTTCTCAATGGTGAGGTCATTCCAGTTGGGACGGAGGTGAAATACCTTGGCATTGTCCTTGATAAAAGACTCATCTGGAACGCTCAGTTGGAAAAAGTTTTACACGAAGCCAGACTGTCTCTATGGACATGTCGAAGGATTTGTGGCAAAACTTGGGGTTCAGGTTCCAAACAAATCCATTGGATTTATGTGATGATAGTGCAACTGCCTGGTGGCCGAAAGCTTTACAGAAAACGGCCCAGGCGAAGCTCTCTGGCTTACAGAGATAGGCTTCTCTGGCTATCAGTGTTACCTTCAGTGCCACACCGTCAGCGGCTATGGAGATCCTCCTAGATCTACCTCCTCTCCACATTTTTCTGGAGAGAGAGGCTAGATGAACTGCATACAGACTTGTGCACATTGCCAATTGCACAAATCATTTTTATGCAGAGTGAAACAGACTGTAGGTTGACATTGTCACAGCATTCTAGAAATGACCTCTGACTTTATGCCTCCAACTGTCAACTACGAACTGCCTAATAAAGTACTGTTTCCGAGTAGAGAGGACTGGATCCTCCGAGAGGAGGAAATATTAAGAGCAGATAGTTGTAGGTTCACAGATGGATCAGAAACATTTTCCGGTTCTGATGTAGGTGTTTTCTGTCACAGACCCAGAACAGAAATATTTTCCTGCCTAGGAACCTATGCCACTGTATTTCAAGTGCAGAGAGATTGGAAGAATTCAGCGTCATACACAAGTCAATGAAAATATTCTCGGATAGTCATGAGGCGTTGGAAGCTCTTGCTCCTACCGAGCAACGTCTAAATTGGTACCAATTGCCAAAAACGACTCCCCTCGATAGGAAGACTTAACAGATTGTCTCTGGTCTGGATTCCTGGCCATACTGGCTTGGAAGGCAATGAAGCTGCTGCCTTCCTTGCAAAGGAGGGTGCTGCAAGTAACTTCATCGGACCAGAACCTGTCATTGGCATCGCTTTAGGCTTCGCCAAACAATCATTGATGCAAGAAGAGTTATGGACTTCTGGCAGAATCTTCGAGGATTGGCTCACTCCAAGGCGTTTATTCATCTTTCGAAGCTTGATACCAAATAATTGTTGAACTACAGTAGTGATGAACTACGATGTCTAACAACCCTTCTTAAAGGTTACTTGACATTTGAATCATCATATGCGGAGACCCGAAAAATGATGAAACAGCAGAGCACATACTTTGTGCCCGCTTCGCTGGGACCGAATCAGGTTTTTGGAGTTCGGCAGAGCCGTACTCTTACCATCTGAACTGAAAGACAACTCACCATACAAACTAATCGGCTTCGTTAAGTAGCTGGGTTTATTTGGTCGAGTGTGAATAGGCGTGAGCCACAATAAATCCTGCGGGTTGCTGTGGAGGGTCGAATAGACCCACTCACTTTAGACCTAACCTAACTTAACACAACCTTCAAAAGACACGTGTACAAATTTCACAGCTGTCGGACTATTGGTTTGTGAGATAGAATATATAGAGTGTTAGCTTGAATGACGAAATCTCGGAAAACAGCCCCGTTCGAAGAAAAAGAAAGTACTGTTTCATCAAGACAATGTACCGTATAACAAATCAATGAAATCGATGGCAAAATTTCATGAATTGGGCTTCAAATTGCTTTCGCATCCAGCGTATTCTCCAGATCTGACCCCCCAGTGACTTTTTCTTGTACTCAGACTTTGAGAGAATGTTCGCTGAAAGAAAAGCTACGTTGAAGAGGTAATCGTTGAAATTGAAGCTAAAGACAAATCGTAAAAAAATGTTTTCTATGTTAGCCTACGAACTTGTCAGCTCAATTGTTATGCATACATTCGTTTCTGTCACATCAACTTGTCCATGGAGAACGTTCTAGTTTTTACGTGCATCTCCTAATGCATCGTCACGAGGTGATGTTACCTTGGTTATCATTTGACATTTCTTCAAGTTGTAAAATTCACGCTTGAATATCTCTATGGATTTTGAGTCTTGTAAAAAAAGAATATAACCATATCGTTACTTTTTGCAACGTACCTGTAATGCCCGTCTTCATAATGTTTATACATCAACAATTTGGGACTGGGAAAAACTTCGGACACAGAACAACTAAAGTTAACGGAAGTCTCATCAAATCCACTTCTGAAAACATTAAGAGCCTGTTCAGCCACTGAAATAAAGAATGAACAATTCACAAACTCCCATGGGAGCGAATCAAAATGTTTCTACCAAAAACCTTCATGTTCTTCATCGAAAAATCCTCATCTGTAAAGGTTGACACGAAGCATTTATACTCCCCCGCGACGTCAGTAAGTGGATTAATTATTTTCATCGCCCTGTACACGCTTCTAGGATCGTCCGTAGCTGCGTACGACATATCGATTCTATCTTTCAAGAGCCCGAAGCTCTGTGGTTTCTGAGGAGGGATCCACTGGTAGACGAGATCATCGTTGAGGTACCATTTCACCACCAGGTCAGTATCATCAGGGCGGAGGGAATAATTGCAATCCATAATCACCGGAGATTTCGAGTCGTTCTTAACGGCTATGGGAACTTTGAGGTAATTGATTTGGACAGCGTTGGTTCCGCTGAACGCTGAAAAATGTTGTTCATGAGTTTCGCAGCATTTAATACATCTAAAGAAATAAATGATGTATAGGGTATACCTGTACTACGGTTTCCTTCATATAGCTAATGATATTTTGAAAGCAGTTGACAAAAAAATATTATAGAATGCTATTTTTACGAAACTTTAGTTGATATCATAAATCCCAATCGACTGATAAATATTCTCGTATAAATAGGTTTTTCAAATGAAGCTCTAAAATTGATGATTAGATATTTGGAAAACAGAGAGCAGCAGATACAGCTAGACGAAAAGAGCTCCGATAACATGCATCTTCAGTCTGGAGCACAGCAAGGTTACATTCTTGGACCGTTGTCCGTCTAAATATACAGGGCTTTTCATGATGAGCGTTAATTAGCCGTTCCTGACAAACTATTTAATGGATCAACCTGAAAATTTCACAGTATGCATAAATCAATATGACCTATACGCCTAAAATATTTCAGACGAAGCGGCGTTGTCGCTTCTACTATAAAGTAGCGGCTTCTTTGATTTTTCAAA
>WOGO01008121.1:0-10794 GCA_015342085.1 Leptinotarsa defecta
AATTACAGGGTTACTAACCGGTCATTGTCCGCTCAGAGAACACCTGAATAAAATGGGGCTGTACAACGGAGACCTCAGCTGCAGATTATGCAACGAATGTGAGGCACTGAATCACAGAAGGCAGGCAATATATGAACGTATGAAATTACGTCCAGAAGAATATGACAAACATCCAACACGAAACCTGTACAAACTAGTATAGGGAACGAGACTGATGGAATGGGTGTCATGAGAAGATGGGAGAACAAACGCAATAAGCCCAAGAGGAGGCAGTGTTTCCTGGAGACTTGGACTAAATCAAGTCAGACAGCTCCCAAGGTACAAAAAAAAAAGATCCGCACATCTTGCATTTAAGCAAGCCTCCTATAGTTTACATTAATTTGAGAGATATTAACTAGTCATCCAAATCTTGCCCAAACACTCCAGCTAAAGACCCAAAAAACTGTACCTAATTATAAATGAAAAAAATGAAATTATGAAAATTTACAAAAATCAAATTGAAGCAAATCCTTTATAATCAGTTGATGATATCGCGAGAAAAGTAGAAAACATTGCTGTAGTGTATCCTTCAGGTGTCTATGAAGTTATGAGAGAATATAAACAGAAGCATTCTTCGAAGAATGTAAACTTTCACGCCCGGAAATAAGTGTATGAAAACTATTTTCCGGGTTTTGTGGTCTGCAGGTTTTTATGCCTGACGTGGTAAATATTTTCAATGGCGATGTGGTAACGGTCGCAATAATCAAGCTGGTGCTCGGGTATTGCGGTATAGGGTTCAAGACCCTAATGCACTTGCTAACAGCATGTCCAGCATATGTGGTCTCAGCCTATATCCACCAACATAACGCGGCCCTACCATCTAAGGCACTCTTACGGTATTGACGAGACACCGATGTTGGCCTACGCTCCGGGAGATATTGAATCCGTTGTGAGGAACGATAAGTGCCAAATTTATTGGAACTATTCGTTCCCCACCCTCAGGCTCATACAATCTAAGAAGCCTGATGTGGTCCTTCTCGACTACCAGATCAAGACTATATTTTTCGTGGAGCTTTCAGCTTCTGGCGCGACGAATATCGTCCGAAAAGAGGAGGAAATACGGAGAAAATATCGAGATTTTCTCTTGGAACTCCGCAAACTCTATCCAGACGACGATGTCAAGATGGTAGATCTGCTTATTGCAATCCTTGGTGAAAGGATGCACAATCCACTATCGAATTTCAAAATAATATCGGCTGGCCGCACTAAGGCAGAAATCTTATCCGGACAGATGCAGAAGGCTGTCATTCTTAGCTCACTACGCTTGATCAGGGCACCCCACAGTGTGGGTAGTGGTCGTTGGTTGATAATGCTTGCATTGCTTGATTATTAAACAACACAATATAATTATAAACAATTAAAAGGTTTAACATAAAAATAGGAAGGAAAAAAGCAGTGAGAACAAGTTATATCGAGACATCTCTTTGCAGGAACTCATCTAATAACCCCCGTTCGTCAATAATTCTTTGATATGGTTCTTGAAACTTACTAAAGGTCCTTGACATCCTGTGGCAATGAATTAAAAAGTATGATGCCGTTATACCTAAGAGATTCCTTGAATGTCGAAGTTTTGTGTTTTGGGATGGTCAAGTGTTTAGTTCGTGTTGCATAATTATGAGTGACTGACTCGTGATTAAAATGAAGCAGAGCTTTATAAATATACAGGCCAAAGAATAATAGACCGTCTTGATACCATATAAGTCTAGCAACTCTTTGAGCTGGCGTATTGCAAATATTGCATGATTGAATTTTTTTCACACATGCTCAATGTGAGGCTCCCAAGGCAAGGTTTAATCTAAGTAGATTTCAGGAATTTGGCTGTATCAGATAGTTGGATGTTATTAAGATTCGATGTCTTTCTCAAGGAGAAACCCAAGTGAATTATTTTATTTGCATTCAGTTTCAGTTGGTTTCTGTTACACTAAGAAACCATAGCGTCCATGACTGAGTTTATATTGAATTCTAACTCATCTATTGTGTTACCAGACACTGATATGGTAGTGTCATCTGCGAACATTACGGTGTAACCATGTTTCATATATTTCGGAAGATCATTTATATACATTGAAAACAACAGCGGTCCTAATATTGAATCTTGTGGTACACCAAGCATAATATCTTGAATATATGATGCAGTGTTATTCAGAGTCACAACCATTTTTCTGTCAGATAAAAATGGCTTAATCCATTAAAGTACGAATCCTCTGATGATAATGTTGTACAATTTACTGATCATAATTTCATTTCTTACTGAATCAAAGGCTTTCGCTACATCCAATAATATTGAGACTACATACTTCCCCTTATCAATGTTATTGTAAATGAACTCAAATTCACTAGCAATAGCTGTTTCAACCGAAATATCTTTTCTAAAGCCATGATAAGATAAGATTTTGTATTCTTCAAGAAATAAAACAATTCTATTTGCAACTATTTTTTCTAGTAGTTTTGATGGCACACTCAATAATGAAATTTGGCGATAGTTGTCAATATCTGCTTGGAAACCTTTTTTATGTATTGGTATAACCTTTGCAGTACTTCAGACTTCAGGAAAAACTCCCTCAAATATTGATTTATTTATGAGCTTCACTAGAAGGTCGTAAATCAATCCTTGGGCTCATAGATAGTTGTATACAAAATAAATTGTTGAAAGTCATCAAATACGTCAAACTTTGAATATATCGAAACTATTTCTGAATATCACATTGACTCACCCACAAAAATATCCGTAAGACAACTAAAATTATTGGAACGCTCATGATTCCTTAATGGTTATCAACGAAATATACTCGTAACCATCTAATGGAAGTAACTGCTAACTGTCCACAACCAATTTTTATCAGGAATTACAATCCGGAAAAGAATTTTGGCTTGAATAAATTTGGCAAGTGTTGACAACTACACTAATAGGATGGAACGAGGACTCCAATTCTTCCTTTTGTGCATGTGGAAGATAATTGAAAAATAATAATTGATATGTAATTGCAAATAATAGATACATACATTCTCATAAGAGATAAATGAATTAAGAGAAAATGGATTATCACCGATTATATTGATAGATATAATTGAATGCATAGTTATTGTAAATGATTATGAAACGTAGCAGGTATAGATAATATACAAAACATTGCTTGCAATGAAGATAATAACATACCAGTATATACATAGATACAATTCATATAATATTTTCGAAGATTGGTTGCCTGAATATCATAATATGATTTTTCGTCTACTACTGATACATCGTTTTTGTCGGGAAATGTTTCATTTCCGGATAGATTACCAGCTTCATCCTCTGAAACGGCATCCCCGTATCCCTATTTCGATGAGTATCGCTCTTCATGTAAATCAATAATCAGATCATCCACGATGAATCGTCCTCAAACTTCTTTGCTCGTTCACAACGAGATTTCCATAGATCGATAGAGAACTGTTCAAAAAAATCATTGCAATATTGCATCACATCGCTGAAATTGAACGTAACATTTTTGTTTGTCACGAACTCTTTCAGTCCAGCCCAAACCAATTCAATTAGATTCAAATCAGGGTGAGATTGTACGACTTTGTGATTTGCTGCTAGGAAGAGCTGATCTATTTCATACCGCTTGAATTTTGGCTTGTAATTGTTTATGAGGACATATAATTCAGATTCAGCATGTTCATCCAAATGGAATATTTCTCTCTGATAACCATGACTGCATATCAACTTTTTTGGTCTATGTCGTTGGCATTTTGTCTGTTTGTTTATTATGATACAGTGCATTATCGAACACCGCAATGCTTCTCCATGGCAAATTAAGAATCAACTGTTACATCGCCCATTCCTTATAAGTATCAAAATTCAACTCGTTGTGGTAATCTCCTGTTATTTTCCACCTTTCTTCATCGAAATCTAGGTTTTCGCGGGAACTTACAGCTACCCTGATAGTCAATATTTCGGATGATAGTTTTAGGAATTTCCCTCAGCGTAGGAACTCGTTTCTTATTGGTATGGATGTTAATTATGCATCTGCGTAAAATTGCCAAATCAGCTTCATCTATCACACATCTCTTTTCATTTGGAATTGAAAATGTTTTACATGATTTATATTAGCTTCACCTGTACCTATGTATGTATGTATGTATGTTCATTTGTTTGTAACTGTAAAGCTCGGGATCTGTATTTGACAGAATTATCGACATTATTGTTTGATCTATTCGCAGGCAGATGGAGCTCTACGTAATCTCCTTGTTATAATTCAACTCTACATGAATTTCATCATTTGGAAAAAATACTTTTTTTATTAATACGTGCGCCTACTGCCTAACCTAACCTAACCCTCCTTTACGCGCCGCTTGCTTTGGGCTTAGTAGCTGATTTTCAGGCTCCCTCTTTGGAATCGGAAAATATCAATGGTCATTTTTCTGAATAATATACGGCTGATTGATCCCAAAGTTCAGATAAATTGAATATAGTTTAAAAGGACTGAAAAACACGCTTTTATAGCATACGAAACTACAAAATGAAAAATAAATATAGTTTAAAAAACTAAAAAGTACGCTTTTAAAAAACATCGAATTAAAATGTTAAATAATTTTTTTTAAAATAAGCTCAAAACAATAACGAACGAAAAATATCAGTATTATTGTGAAAAAAGCGTGGCCGCTTTGTGCCATATTTTTTGTATATCAAGCGCCCATCGCTTTTTTCACACTAATACTAGTATTTTACGTTCGTTATTGTTTTGACCTTATGCAAAAAAATATTTTTAATTTTTTAGCTCGATGTTCTTTAGAAGCGTGTTTTTTAGATTTTTAAACTATATTCATTTGTAACCATTTTCCTTTTCTATTTTTGATTTTATTTTTATACAGTTCGCACGCAAACCCCTGTGGTCTCGGCTACTCGCTATTGGAGCTTCAAAGTCAACATACAATATTGGATTACAATTTTACTTATTATCTACCTTCTTAGGAAAAATTCGAACTCCCTCTACCGTTGCTTCCGCTTGCATGAATCTTAATATGTTATGCACAATTTATCTGCTTTATCCATTGATAACCTTGTTTTTTAGTTTACTGTTCGAAGGCATCTTCAATACAACAAATAACTCACTGTTTACCACACAAAATAAATTATCCACTTACCGCTCTGACATGATATTTTCTACTCGAGTTCCTCGATGATAATAAGCTCTCGCCCCACATTGCCATCTGATTCACAGCGCAACCAATATTCAAAGGCATAGCTTGATTTGCCACATTGTACAGAACTAGAACTTTTAAACAACATTTGCCTATCATTCGCTATTAGTTACATCAAACTATTAGCCGTATTGAGTGTACTTCTGACAAAAAAATTCAATACATTTGGAATGTTAACATCAACGTTTACCCAGCTGTAGAGGAGTTCGTCAGCACCGGAGTATCAAGTAAATTTTCAACAACCTTGTCATGAAATATAGTGTATAGAAATTTATCACGCTGTCATAAAAACAGTACATAGGTTTATTGACTTTGTCATCTCTCATCAGCATTTTTAGCCAACCAATTGAAAACATTTATGTAATCGTAGATTTTACCATCATTGATTATCACCAATAAAACATGTCTGGTGTTACATCGGATAACATTCCGTGGGTCTGTCCAGTCAGCATGAGTGTTATCATTTCTGGTTTCTAATCAGCCTTGAAACTAGTATCACTCACACATATTTTTATTCCCCATGACAGTTGTATCGGTAAATCCATCTTCCGATAGCCATAAAAAAATCTATTCAAAATCTGTTTTTCCGTTAATCAGCTGTTGCCTCCATACGAACGACAACTCTCAAAAGTTGAGAATTTGTGCGAGCTAAGGATTAACGAGGTCTTCCCTTTTAACGTGTGATTCCTAACACGGTTGCAGAATCATCTCTGCTTCAACCAGATAAATTCTCTCGAGAAAAATATCTGGTCAAGACGGGAATCGAACACACGATCTTCCGATCGTGAGTCGGGCGTACTACCACCGCGGCCAATTCCACAAAATTTCGATATTGTAACAAACTCACAATACCAGAATAGAGAAAAGACTATATTCATGTGGCACTCTTGTTATAAGTACAAGACAAGAATCGAAGAGGAATGCAGCAAAATTCGGAGCTAGCATTTTCAGTTTTTCTATGATAACCAATTGTGAATTAGTCACCTTGAAATATGAGTCCACTTGATTGCAATTGTATGCCTCAATGGAACGGTATGTCTTATGTCGGAGGACAATACACATCAAATATTGGTAAAAATATCTCGGTAAAACCCACACCATTTCCTCTTCGAAGACAGGCATTTCTGTTAGAGTTTTCGTCGTCAGAAATCAGAAATTATTTGTTCTCGGAAGACAATATCAAACACTTACGAGGATTCTCGAATACTGATGGATTGTTTGCAGCGTGGTTTCTTTGGAGTTATAGAGCTCCTACTCCATCTTGGTCTTCTTGGAGAATGATCAATTTTTATATCAGGTATGGTCCACAAAAAGTGGTAACTTGTCTATTTTTAACAACCCCTCTTGTATATTGTATCGTCGATATCTATTCTCCTCGGCGCCTGAATAATTGATTGTAGGGATGAATGATCTTATATAGACAACATTGGTACAGAGCAGCATTCAAGACTATCCACATTTCACTTATGTGGAATGTGAATTCACAGTCATAAACCAATTTGTGAAAGTAAACATCCTCATTCTCCTTAACTCCTCCCCTAAAGTGGAAACTGTGACTTAATATTATCTATGAAATAATGTTTTCTACAGGTTGATGGTTATGGAGATTATCTAACATCCACATAATGTGAATTTTCAAGCTAATAAAAAAGGATTTCTATGGAAATTAAAAAGGAAAGTTCATTCGGGCTTCCAACTTTTCCAGTTCAATATTGAGGATTAATAATCAAACTTACAGATGAATATCCTCTTATCATGCAAGCGTCCTCGTGCAAGTAACTGATCAAAATCCAAAGTTATAAAAGGAACTCCCACAGTATACTCTATATGTGTTCGCGTTCAGAAAATATCGTCAAACAGTTGATAACCTCAAACAACAGAAATACCTGTTCGGTAAGAAAAACACGCGGTATAAATATAGATGAAAAATCGAAAACATTGTTTACCAATGCTGTGGTTCGGTGCCGAGTTACATGTTGGAATCTTAAATTAAAAATAGACAACACAATTTAACTTATTTCACGAATAAACTACTTCAAAGAGGATAGGAGTTTGATATATTGAGTTCAGGTTTTATCGAACACGATCGATTTTCAAAATGAGTGGTTTTTAAATGGGATTTTTCTAAATCAGATTTCATCAGCCTATATTAGTAAACTGAAGATTTGTTATTTAATACTTCAATTTCTTGATTGTGATATTTTCTTGAATATTTCGACGTTGCTTTGGGAATATGTCCAAAGGGAAAAGGCGATGGCTGTATGCTTATGTATATAATTCTTTTTTGGCAGGCTGTCTCATTACAGTGTTTATCACTTTACTTTGATCACCTCTGTACCTGGTCTAGATTTCTGGCCACACTGGCCTAGAATCTGTTTTCTCCATTGCAAGGAAGGGCGCTGAAAGTTCATTGAATAGACCTTTCCTTTGGATCTACCTATTTACTCTTGAATCTATTTTGCTAATAGACGTACTGAAAAATTGTTATTATCAAATTATTTCTTTCAAACTGAAAAATGATAGAGAAATTGAAGGCTAGACCGCCGAAACAGAGTTGTACACTAATGAAAAGTTTCTCCTCATAGTAATAAAACTAACAGTCATGAAATTAACATCTAGATGTCATTACTATTGTTCAAGTAATCATGCTGATTGCTCTCATAGTATTGGTAAACAAGAGATTTTTCGTTGAAAAATAGACATTCATTGGTAAAATTTTGAGGTCTTGTGGTTTACTTTCGGTAAAACTTCAAGAAACACAAACATGTACCACTCTAAGCAAATCATAGCTAACTAGGTGTTGAAAAAAGTATTTGAAGTATTTCGAATACATATTATCCAAACTGATGATGAAAATCACCTCAGCTCCGAATATTCCTGTACCTTTCTCTGTTGAAATTTCATTTGATTTATTCTCCAATATGAAGAAAAGTTGTGAGTTTGAAAAGTTCAAAATCATGTCGTTCAATCAAATTACAGTCTACTGCAATGAATCGGAGAAGGAAATATTAGAGCAGATAGTTGTTGGTTCAAAGATGGATCAAAAACACCTTCCCGTTCTGGTGCAGGTGTTTTCAGTCGCAGACCCAAGACAGAGATATCAACCTGCCTAGGAACTTATGCGACTGTATTTCAAGAAATTTACGCAATTGAATTACGTGCGGAGAGATTGAAAGAATCCAACATCATACACAAGTCAGTAAAAATATTCTTGGACAGTCAAGCGGCGTTGGAAGCTCTTGGCTTCTACCGAGTAACGTCTGAATTGGTAAATCAATTTTCTCGCTAGGAGGGCTCAACATATTTTTTCTGGTCTGGATTTCTGGCCATACTGGCCTGGAAGGCAATGAGGCTGCTGACTCCTTTGCAAAGGAGAGTGCTGCAACCAGCTTCATCCGACCAAAACCTGTCATTGGCATACATTTAAGTTCTGCCAAAAAAGGAACGCCTAAATGGCAAGAAGATGTATGGACTTCTGGCAGAATCTTCCAGAATTGGCTCACTCCAAGGCGTTTATTCACCTTTCGAAGCTTGATACTAAATAGTTGTTAGACTAATTGATACAGTTTATTGTATGATTAGTTTTAATATGGATTTTCATCAAGTGTCGACCAGCTCTATTCAATTAGTTGTTGGACTACAATAGGGATGAACTACGATGTCTAAAAGGCTTTCTTACAGGTCACTGCCATTTTAATCATTATATATGCAGAGACTTGGCCTGTCGAAAGACAAGTGTGTGTTGCCTCTGTTTGGAAAATGATGAAATAGCAGAGCACATACTTTGTGCCTGCCCCGCTGGGGACCGAATCAGGATTTTAGAGTTCGGCAGAGCCGTACTCTCACCATTTGACCTGAAAGACCACTTACCATATAAACTAATTGGCTTCGATAAAAAGTTGAGTTTATTTGGTCGAGTGTAAATAGGTGTGAGTCACAATAAACCCTTGCAGGTTGCAGTGGAGGGTCGAATAGACCAACTCACTATGGACCTAACCTAACCTAACTTTACTGCGATAAAAATTATTAGTAAAAACATTTCGAGATAATTTTTTTGTGAAAATTCATTTGAAAACGTTTTCTGAAATCTTTTCAAGCCACTACGAGGTCTGTTAAAAACATAAGCTAAATGCTCAAATTTCGCGGGGTACGTACATCAGATTTGCGAATTTTAATTTTTATTTGTCGGTATGTCGAAATAATTACGACTTTTTGTCAGGCAATGGGTTGAATCCACCCATGTCATCGATGGCAGTACGTAAATAATATTCGTTCACTTATTTAATTGAATCCCAGCTATAGGAATCTTCTTTAAATTGAAAGAGTAACTTTTTAGGAGAAAATAATTTTTGGAAAGAAAGTTTTTGGCCTTCTACTTCTCCATCTTGATACAAAAAATGTTGGAATCTTTCAAAGGAGGAAATAAAGGAATCAATTTCAAAAAATAACTCTACAGAAAAGTAACTTTCAGACACAAACTGGAAAAGAAAGTTCTATCGAAAGAGCTACTTTCTAATAACCATTGAATTACACGAAAGAAAAATACTTTCGAAATGAATACGTTTATATGAACACTGAATTATACGAAAAACACTTTTCTCTATTCCGTATGTATTCCAAATATTCGTATGGAATCAAAACAAATATCACCCACAGGATTCTTACACATTAATAATGAAAGAAGTAAAATTTCACTTACATGGAACACTGTCATCCTTACTGCGACATTCGATGTTTCGCCGTAACTTGCCTTATCGGCTCATCAGTAGTACAGATTCAGATGAAAGTTTTATATCTACATTTATGTAAAAAATACGACAATCCCAAGACACAATGAACTATTGTAATATAACTGCAAAAAATAAAATTCAAAACTTATAGAGGAAACAAAAAAGATAGATATAAGTTGAGTATATGATTGTATAAGAAATAATACAGATAGTATAGGAACTGTTATTCAATGTAGGAAATTTATTCAAATTTTCCAGTATATGTCAAAATTTTTTTGAGTTTTTGATAGTGATTCGCTTGAGGACAGACGTATTTGGATTTATTAATTTTTTTTATTGTTTTCAATTCTACTGGGAGTGAGTTATACGGTGTTGGACCATAATAGAACACTAATCTTCATTTATGACTTTTTTGTAGAGTAGTATTTTGACAATTAAATTCTTGACTACTTCAGTATTTACTGGTGTAGTTGTTAAAGTTTGAGAACACTCATGCTAGACACTGGTAACCCTCAAAAATCAAATGTTCTATTATTTGGACCAAAGTTCAAACGATATGATATTTTAGAGTACCTAAACATATCAATCAATGGCGTGAATATCGAGTTGGTGGAAGAAGCGAAAAATCTTGGAGTCATCCTTGACCACACTCTCAGATTCGAAAAGTACTTGAATAACTTGATACGACGTGCATATTCTTCTTTGAAATTGATATATGGAGTTAGGCAGTATCTTCCACTGAAATTAAAATTAGTATTATGTGAAGCACTAGTTTTATCATATTTTAACTATGCTAATACTGTCTATGGACTACATTTGAGTGAGCAGTATAATCGTA
>WOGO01008122.1:0-10793 GCA_015342085.1 Leptinotarsa defecta
AAATTACAAGGAAATAACATACAAGCTACAACCAATAAATAAAAATTGAAATAATAATAAAAGCTGAAAATTAAAAAATATTGTTAACAAAAAATGAGAAATGAAATTAAAAGATTCCAAACCAAGTTACGTCATGACGTTTCGATTGTTAGTATCTACAGTCGTCTTCGGGTGATAACTGTACTTATTCCTCCGAGATCTGACTATTCATAGGTCATTCGGATGCTTTCAGCTATCCCCTCTTTCCTCTTTCCGCTTCATTGGTTTTAGCGGGAGATGACCGTTTGGCGGGAGAAACCAGCAAATCCGGAATAGGAGAGCATGTTTGGACTCATCAACATATCAAGTGGGCTGTAGCTAAAATCATCCACTAAGAGAAACACTGGTTTAGGAGAAAATTCAAGAAAGCCGCATATATGTTTTCCAACAACGCAGTTAGTAAAGCTAGCGTAAAGATATGTATCATATGGAAACTTCTGATCAAGCGAAAAATGACCAACTCCCGCCATAAGTAAATAGCATATCAGTACTTTCGTCATTTGAATACATCTATATGTAAGTCATCTATGAGTGCCTCAACGTCTCGTCTGACAGTTCTTAACAGATATAAACAACTCATTAATTATTTTCTGCCATAGAAACCAAGCAATTCCTACGCATTTTAAAAAGGATAATTAGGTGGGCTGCTATTTAATTCTATCGAATTACACAACAATCGTATTTTGACTAACAACTGATATTTTTGTTACTTGAAAGTTTGAATAATAAAAAATCCGTATGAAAATTAATTCAGGAGGAATCATCCTTGAAACAATGATTACTGTAATTCAAAAATTCACAAAAAGGAAAAACACTGATGTTGGTTGTGCTTGGGTATGTTTTTATCGGAATCAGTGCGTAAAACCTGAGGTATGGCAATATCGGTCGGTCGGTAGCCGGACGGTTCGACGTGGGTGTTTTGTTCACACAGTCAATCGTCCGATGTGTGACTCGATGGTTCAAGTCCCAGACTGAACGCTCGATTTTCACTTGCTATCGTCTAACCCGTGTTAGGAATAACACGTTAAAAGGTAAGCCCTCGTTAATCCTTAGCTCGCACAAGTTTCGACTTATGAAGGTTGTTGTTCGTGAGAGTGCGATAGCTGGTTAACGGAAAAAACATATTTTGAACATATTGGAACATACAAAAGAACTGATGATAGGAAAGTATTCGAAAATATTGACACTGATGATGCCAGTTATTTCAAGTGAAACGATAAGAAAATATCACTGAATTGTGATTTCATCGCTCTATCAATATTTGTAATGAAAGAGACAGGTTACGGACCTGTCTCTTTCATTGAAATTCTTTGAAATTATTTGATGGTGGCCGTGTTAACACGGATCGTTTAATAAAACGATTTATTGTAACAGAGTTATAATTCATTTTGAATACAATGAAACATCTTCTTTCAATTTCATTTATGTATTTTGGAATAATAATTCCATTCCTGAGAAACCAAAAACAGCATTTTCAGTTTTCACTCTACAACACGAGAAGGGCGAAATTTTCTGATGTGAATTTCATTTAACTATTGTATTGTTCCACGATAGATGCCTTTTTTTAAACGGTTGTATTCAGCTTGCCCTAATTGTTTGTTTGAGTCAAATTTCGTGATTAAAGTTTGACCTCCTTTCTGATGACAGATTGATCTGATTTTTTGTTTTTATGACAATACAATTTGATAAATTATGTATCATAGTAAAACCAAGTTACCACATCAATTGACACGTCAAGAAGGATACTTCGACCATGCCACTGAAGATTACTGTCGCAGTTGCAGTTGAAACGTTTGAGATTATAACTAAAGCAGACCACGGCAAAATCCGGCACGGCAAAACCAATCGTAACATTGTCGCCATCCGTGGAAGCCTACATTGCTATATTTTTTTAACTGATCAGTACCGTATATTGCTGAGGAGTGTGTCGTGATGACTGCTACCTAGGACCTTGCGATTTTTTTTGTTTTTAGTACATAATCTACCTCATTATTATCTTTTTTTTTTAATTAACAATATATTTTTTTAATTTCATTTTCCATTGAATCGTCTTCAAATCTGTAACGGTTTACAATATAGCAATATAACCACATCTATTGAATAGAACTGGCCGATACTTGATGAAAATCCATATTAAACAACTAATCAATACAGTTTATTTGTATGATTTTCACTATGAGAGTTTTACAAAAATCGCGACACGTGTTTCGCTATGCAATAGCTTCTTCAAGCGTTTACGCAATTGTATAATGAAACACGTGTCGCGGTTTTCGTAAAACCCTTATAGTGAAAATCATACAAATAAACTGTATTGAATAGTTGTATAACCACATTTGAAGGAATACTGTTATGAGTACAAATCGCTAAATATCTCATCCTCTGAAACGGTTGAAAATATTATTGAAACCATTTGACTGATAGTTCCTGTAAATTTTTATTTCCTTTGGAGATATTGTTCCGTTATGATCAAATCGCTTCCGGACCATATGTGGCGAGCGATGTGAAACGCTGTTTGAATTTCATAACACAAAACCTTCTTGGATATTATATTTAGTACGAGTGTAGCTCCATTTTATGAGAACATCTCAAAATATTTCATCTTATTTCATTTATTGTCGGTAAACGTTCTCAAACTCCTTCGAGAAAATGGCTTTGAAAACTTGGTCGAAATATCTTTGGTGAAATATTGTGGATTGATGATTCACTTTGATTTTGTACCAGTGACAGACTCATGAAATGTATTCATATAAAGTAACCAAGTTGAAAATAACCTCTTGATATACGAACTATAATAAGATTTCTGAGTCTGGATTATGAAAAGAATATAAATATTGTAATGATGAATATCAGACCATGATAACATAATTGAAATTCTTCACCAATTGAGGTGAAGAGTTACTGTTTTTAGAATTGGTATAGATTGAAATTTTTCAACAATAATGTTCGGTGAGTATAATATATCATTCAGTACTCACTTCCAGACATCAATTAAAATTAATTGGCGCTCCGGGGCGACTTAATTGATTCCAGTGGCGCATTTGCTTTTCCAGCTGCAGGAAAACCCGGAAAAATCTGCAGCACCACATCATCTGAAGATCTTGATCTGTCAATGTCCTCTCTCTCATAAAACAAAATGTAGGGTGTCTATAAAGGCTCAAATAAATTCAATACATCGCCAGAACACTTAGTAATACGACTATCGTTAAACTCAAACCAGTTCGTTTCATCTTTGCCCCAGGCGTAATAATGACCAGATTCAACGCCAGAACCACAGTGAGCGATGACTGCATGAAGATTATAATGGTGGTCTGCTATATTGAAGTGTTCATCTACTTCGAACCTTCGTAACAGTTTGGTGCTTCCGTCAGAGGTTGTCATGTTTGAAAATTATTAGTGTTATTATCAGATTGGCTGGTGCCTCAGCTATACTTATTTCCTCATAACAGTCAGTTAGTTTGACGCATGTTTGGCCGATTAAAAACATTCTTGCAAAGTCAACGAATTAGTTGAGTGAATGATGGTGAATCATTCTGTTCCATAACTGAATCAAATCCTCATATTTAATAGTGGTTATGATAAATGATAGGTACTAGATCACTTACATAAGAAATATAGCAGACTGATCCTGTGAGATTTATTGATGAGATGCTTTATGAAATGTATTTTGGTAGCCCCATATTCATTCCTGAAAAATACGTCAACAGCCGATCAGGTATTCTTTTGCAGATCTCCAAACACAGATCATATCACTGAAGATTTTCCACAATACCAGAAATCAAGCAGATTATTAGTGACCCACCAGGCACAGACGAGGAGCTAGGATATCAAAACCGATCTATTGGTGGCCCTCCGACCAAATGAAATGAATAACAGTTTTTCATTCATAGTAAGCTATGATCGGATCTTTCAAATAGAAGACGTTGCACAGTTGCATGAAAATTCCTCTTCAGCTTTCTATCACGGCACTTTTACGAAATATGTTTATTATTCTGATTCCCACTCCGGAGTATATGTTTGAGAAATTGCTTCCCTACTTTGTCTGCAGGTAGCGCAGTGGTATATCCCACTGGATCATTCACATGCAGAGTTCATGATTATTTGAGATCAATTTGGTTCGTTCGAGATATTCAGATGAATCACTCCGTCTGAAATGGCCCAACCTGCACTGAAAATAAACTAGGACTTCGAAACCGGTCTGTTGGTGGTTCTACCGACCAAATGAAAGAAATATCAATTTTTCATTCATTGGAAATTACTTGCAAACAAAATAAAACTTTCAAACGGAAAACGTTGAACAGGAATCTGATGGCTTGACTTCAGCTTTCTGCGTGGCAGTAGGCGTGCTGTTTTATGGGGTGTAATTTAGTCAATAATTTACAAAAAGAACATTAGGAATCAATATGAATGAAAGTTCTTATGTAATTAGGGGTCAGTAGAAGAGTCCAAAAACAGAACGATGTTGAAACCGTGTTTTTTATAAATGAAAGTAAATTTCTCAATGGAACTCGTACATTATTTTGTTAAAATTACCGCTTTTTACAGATGTATGAATGAAAATTGAATATATAGTTTTTGGGAAAGAAAGATTTTGGCTTTCTACTACTCCATCTTGATACAATCAATTTCAAAGGAAGTAACTCTATACGCAGATGTGTAATGCAAAGAAGTAACTATCAGATACGAACTGAAAGAAAAAGCCCTCCTGAAACAAATAGTTTTATATGAACACTGAATTATATGAAAAATACTTTTCTCTATTCCGTTTGTATTCCACATAGTCATATGGAATGGAAGCAGATAACGTTCACAGGATTCCTACACAATAAACTAAATTAAAGAGTACAAATTTCACTTACATGAAACACTGTCATCCTCACTGATAGAATCCGATGTTTCGTCATATGACACTTGCCTCATCGGCTCTTCAGTATCAATCTGGATAACATTTTGAGAAAAAGCACACAGACATCAAAAAATCTGGCGGTAAGCAAATGTTTTTATTTTTCATTAGCGTGATACATTTTTCAGTGATACCATGAAAAAAGTTTTAAAGCTCCAAATATAACAGACGTTGGGGTTTTAGGAAAGGCTGAATTCAAAATTGCGGTTGTTGAGGTTTTATGAACTATCCAGTGAAAATTTCAGAATGAAGTGTTATGAATAAATTATGGATTTTTATCAAGAATCGGCCACTTTTATTATACAATTTTCATTTATATTGCAGACACCCGGTCAAATCATAAAGAAAAATATTCAATACTCAAGAAAACAAAAAAAACTAGTTTTCATCTTTCAACTATGGAGGGAGGTATCCATAAGCAGAGGGAAATCGGGGTCTGAACCGCATGTTTTTTATTTGCCAATATCTGGGAAACCGTCCAATATGGAGCTCAACGTGTGGAATGAAGGGATAACTAACTGTGTATTTACCTCATGAATGTCACATATGTTTTCAGCCATCACCAATAGTTTCGGATATACAATGTGTTTCAAATTAAGTCGGCACCATTGCCAATTCCGTTATTATTGATGCTACGAATTCGGTCAAATGGGTAAACCAGTAGCATTTTAATGGCTTTCTCGATGCCGAAAACAAAACAAAAATGAAGGTCGCGTTTTCAAAACATTTCATAAAATTTAATTTTTTTAATGTAACACTCTATATTTCATCATGCATTTCGATTCGTAATAACAACAAAGCTCATATCACCTTTTTTCCTAGAGTTGAAAATGAGCGACTTATGTAGAAATATTTCTTTCACTAGTACAAAAAATTTTTGTTTTGGCGAATAGAGAATATAAGAATAAATGAAGAATAAAGAAAATAAAATATCGAGCGAATATTTAAAATATCGCCTTCTTGGTGAAGACATATTTGGGCCCTTCTCTTGACACTACGTGTTGCTTTCCAGACAATTCTGCCTTCAATTATATTAATTATAGTTTCAGTATAATTTTTCTTCTAAGTTCATCTACATTATTATGTATTATTATGTATTACAAATGTGAATGGGGAGGCCACTCCCCATTCACATTTGTAGCAATCCATTTGTTTCTATACAGTCTCGCATTATTCTTTAACGTCACTGAAATTATATCGAGACTCTAGATCGAGATCATCGAAAAACTATTTCAACACTCTCGTTAATGAATTTATTGTGAAGGGGTCCATTCAAAGAACCATGGTAGGAAAATGGACCGATAATTCTGCCTCTAAATAGATCATTCCAAACAATAATACTAAATCGTCTTTGCGGATTGTCGAGATGGACGAAAATTGGATCAAGTCTACTTTAATAATGAATTTTTTTTATATTATAAATCCCACAATTTCAAAAATTAGCCTCATCGCTACAGATAATATTTTTATAGAAGAATATTTCTAGATAGTTTTAATTTCTTTCGACTTATGTCAAAGGAAATGAGAACTATCACAATTAATTGATGGATGTAGTCGTTAGTTACTACGTGTTAGGAAATCATAATGAAAAAAAGAGAATTGAAACTTCCTACGTTTTTTATATGGTAAAAAAAATTGAAAGTTTCAATACTCTTTCCTTTATTAAAACTATCACTGTTTGAGGCGAGATTTTTATAGTGAAAAAGAATGTTTTCCGAAACTTTAACCACTTAAGGAAGCTAAGTATCAAAATTCAATAATTTTTTCAATCGATATATTCACTTTGTAGGCGAAATTCATGAAAACGGCCAGTTACTGTCGCAGTAAGATTTTGGGGTGAACTTTTCAGTTTGCCTTTCCTCACACTGCAACAGATTCTCTTCTTATTTAGTTTTTATTTTTTCAAATTGTGGAAGATAATGAACCAAAAAAAAATTAGTTTAAAAAAGAAATTGGAAAATTTTGGATTTTTTCCATTGATTCCAGGGCTTATCGAAATTTCCTGAATTTTAAAACGTTATTTGAATAAACCCTATAGTGGACAACTTTCTCTTGATTCAACCAACCTTTTCACTAGATATATTTCTTTAACAATAGGTTGAACCGATCAGAATGCGTGCAATCCGATGTACACTCGGGATGTAACCTTTAATTATATTCCATTCCATAGGTATGTTCGTAGTTCAACATATTGATCACGTACATACCGTAGATACATACTAGATAATTTTCACGAATGGGCTTTCCTAACCATATTGCTGAGTCCAACTCTGACACTAATTCCATATATAAATTTCGTGTCGGGTTACATACAATACACTGCCAGACTTTCAATTCCATGGAGACTTTTAATCACATTCACAAAAAAGTTCGTGTTCCATATAAAAATAATAACGTAATAATTTATCATGATTTATTTAACTGCCGTTTCAAATGTTTTACGCGAGATTGAGTTGGTCACGAATATTCATGTATGAATGAGTATTTTTTTATGGAAATATGTGACTCGTCTGACCGAAGAATCCAGCGATTGAAATTGAGGTGATGCAATTCCATACAATCAATACCCTTCAATTGTATCACAGTTAATTTTCATTTCCATTTGAATTAACCTCAGTTTGTTGAAACAATTGACGTGGTTTTATAAATAATTGTATAGAAAATTTATATCGATATTGAATATTGTGTTGCCAATGAACGCAAGGTCTTGCAAAATTGAAAAAAGTTCGAGGAATGTTTTAACGAAGTTAAAATCATTGGTGTATTATACATTCCAATTTGAAGTTAATGTAATATAACGCTAGTAAGAATGAGTCTGATGGCAATCACTTTTCCCAAACCAGTTATTTCAAACAAGCGTAATGCCATAAAGAATAGTTGGAAAGAATAATGATGGATATCACTTATTTCCAGAGACATTTGAACGAGTCCAGGTCGTGATATTGTGAATTTAAATGAAAGTTTATGATTTCAATGGAAACGAATATATTGAGCTCACAAGTTCTGAGAATTTCATTGTGATACCAAACAATTCTGAAAAATTCATTCGTATATCCCACACAACGTCTATTTCGTACAAAGGGAATGATGGAAGTAAAAATATAGTTTGAGGGGAAATATAGTACTATAAAAAGCATAAAAGTCCCTAACGACTGTAGTCAATAGTCATATGCATGAAGTTGTCTACTTCATTTCCTAAAGACGCAGATTTTGGTTGGTTAAACTTGGACCCATAACTGTACCCTGGGGAACATTTCATTGGATTTTTTTCAATCAAACAATGATAATCCTTTATCATTTCTTCACTTCAGCCGAATAAGAATCGACGAACTTGTGATTTGGTTGGCTTGAAAAATGTAGGGTGGACAGAAATCCCAGAACGATTGCTACATTCAATTAACAAATATTCTCACAGTGAAATAATTGTTTGTGTTTGGACGTTTGAGCTTTTCTTCGCGAGAATTTTTTCATTTAACGAACTCTGAGCAGATGTTTTCCTCTAACAAAATAAATACATCACAGAGGGATCTCTTACAAAATGCTCCCAGCAACTTCAAGAGCTATTCCAATGGAAAGCTGTTCTTAGTCAACAACGTCGTTCGCATTCACAGAAAATCTCTTGAATGGAACAGTAATTTCGGAGAAGATTTGAACATGTCCAGAACTAAATAAGATAGTGAGTAATCACCTACGCTGGTTTGAGTCTCAAATCTCGCTTGAAGGAGGATTCAAGGAAGTTCCAAAAGTGATACGATCTACTTGATACATGTTTTTAATTATGAAATGAATTGCATTATGCGATAGTTTCAAATAGTTTTTTGAAAAAATTATTGGATATATTGATTTGAAATTATTTTTCTGTGAGGCCTAATTTCATCCCGATAAGTCCAGAGAAAAATATTATATATTGAACAAAAGTATTTTTTGTGGAGAAAATTCGCTTCATCGAAGAAGATTTTCTTTTAGTTTTCGATCTTTAGTCTTCCAAAGTAGGGTTAACTGGCAAATATTTTCGTCTTGTTACACTCAAATCGATGTTCACCGTCTAATTTCAAAATATTATGTTCTAACAAATTTGATCCTGTTAATTGTCTATTTATGATGTGATCTCGATGTTCATTATCACGCATTTTGAAAGAGTTTTTCAAGGACAAAACGCAAGCACTACAGAAAAATCGCCAAGGTGCTCTAAGGGCGGTGCCTGTGCGAATGTAGCGATTCAGATTGGATATGAATCGCTGGAGATTTCCACATAAACGCAGTTCTCCAAATGAAAGAGTTCTTGAACAGTAAAGTTCGAGGTGTACTGAGTTGAACCTCAAAACGATGAGCAGCGATATTCCTTCGCGTATTTTTGATATGAACCGCTCTTGGTGAAATTGAATGTAACAAGTCGCTTAAACACTTCCCGTGAAACTTTAATGGAAGAGAGACAACTCTCCAACCTTTCTTCGATGTTTCAAATTATCAAAGTTGCAAGTGATGTTCGCGTTTCCAGTAAGTCGAAGAGCTTTTTTCCGGATGAAATTTAGCAGCTTAGGGGCGGAGCTCCATACATGATAGCAATACTCCAAAGAAGGTCTGATCTGAGCGTCAAGAGTTGCTGAGGTGTGTACAATTTTCTGATTCGGAACGGTGTTCTGAGCTTTTGAGAAACAGCTTTTGCAATACCAGCGATATGATTGTCGCAGAACCCCCAAAAACTTATCGAAGCAGAAAGCGGAATTGTCTGTCCTTACATTATTATATCTGGTTAGTATCTTTCTGCAGAAAACCGATGTCTGGGTTTTTTTGTGACATTGAATTAAACCTAGTTACTTTCACCCGAAGCTGGAGACCTATGCATGAAAATGATCCGAAAAGCCATAGCATCGAAGTTTGGCCAGCGAACACCAATGCCACACACGGTCAAAGGCCTTAGAAATATCAAGCATAACAGCTCCATATTTCTCTCCATATTTCTCTGTCGCGTTATTTCAAGTATGGGTAACTTACGATAAAAGTTCGCCTGTTGGTCTTTGTTTCCGAAAGCTATATTTATAATCGCTTAAAATGTTAAAGCCTTCCAAATATTCAAGGATATAGTGGTTTACGGCTCTCTACTTGATTTTTGATATCTCTGATAGCAGAGCGATTGGTTTATACCTACCAAGTTATTTGGAAGATTTATCTTACCCTTTTTTGGCATAGGCTAAACGTAACCAATTGTCCATCAATAAGAAGAAACTTCTTCCTTGTATGACAGGTTGACAATTCTGCAAAATACTGGTTCGAGGTCATTGACGCACTTTTTGAGTACGATGAAGAGAGTGGTAGATGCTTGTCCCACCCGGCATCGCCCGGTGAGATACCATTGCAACGTCTTAGGTAGCGAAAAGTTGCTTTCGAGCAACTTTTTATCAGTAGCCATTTCTGTTGGCACCCCGAAACTTTGATGTTATGTGGTTTAAAATAATATCACAGAAGATAACTGAATCCATACGCTGAGTCATGAAGTCTTCAACAATATAACTTTTAACACAAGACCAAAGTATATCATAACTGAAATGTTTTGATCTTTATTCTCTGCTGTTGGGTCTCATGTATGTGAGTATAGATGTCAGTGTTTTTTTTTGTTTTGTGGGAGTTCTAACATCATATGTATTTTCACTTTGTCCTAACTTTTCAGATGGTCCTGGAATATGATATAAAACGTTAGTTGTGAAAAGTGTCAGTGGTTATTGAGTCGTTGATACTTGAGTGGGTGCTTGTTGAATTGGTGTTGCTGTTCATTGTATCATTTGATTTTGAATTCATTGTTTATTTTCTACTGCTTTCATTGTTCAATCGGAGAATGATTATGAATGAGTGTCCT
>WOGO01008123.1:0-10792 GCA_015342085.1 Leptinotarsa defecta
TGCATACTTTTCGTTGGACCACTCTGTATATGAAAAATAAAAATTACTATAACTAGTTTTGTATTTGTATATAAAACTTATTGATTTTCAAAATTGAAAATCTCTTGTTTAATTTTATCCTAACTGAAAAAATAATTCAATAGAGATTGAAAATAATACTTATTGAAAGAAATTATTAGAGAATTTAGGGATTTACGTCCTGATTTTACACACTTTATTATTTATTTACAGTGATATGAACTTGATTTTATGGCATTCTCTTTGATATTGTATATATTGAATTGAATAAAATGTGTATTCATTAACAATACAATTGGGTCATTTTATGTATATTTTCCTGATTTCACAGATGGATGATAAAGTACCTTTCGTAAGTTATGAATGTCAGTTCTTAGTAATTATGAAAACGTTTCTTTGACGTTTCCTTGGCGTTTCCTGCAATCCCAGCCTTTTTTTCAAAAAATAAAAAGCTTGTATTATCACCAATATATGTAAAAATGTAGAGATTTTCTGCCGAGATAATGGAACTAGCCAAGGAAGTAATGTTTTTTCCTGTCGTGCGATTGAACTTTTTTTATAGGAAAAACACAAGCACTGCAGGAAAATCCTCAAGGCGCTCTAAGAGCGGTGCCTGTTCGAAAGAAGCGATTCACATTGGATTTGATTCGTTGGATATTAAATCTATTTGGAAAAACGTTCTCAGGAACTTTATTCCACATAAACGCAGTTTCCCAGATGGAAGAGTTCTTAAACTGTGAAGTTCGAGATGTATCGAGTTGAACCTCAAAACGATGAGCAGCCACAGTCTGTCGCGTATTTCTGATATATTCCGCTCTTGGTGGAATATGTGCCAAGTAACTTGAACACTTCCCGTCAAAGTATCTATAGAAGAGCTTGTTTGTACAGTGTATTTGAAAAATCGAACTGAATATATCTGAAATAACTCTTCAATATACATTATAATGACATGTCATCAATTTTCACTTCAAATCTCATTTTTTAAGGAGTATTGTTATTATCGGTAAGACTGTATTTATTGATGGATAATATTTGTGTGCACAGTGAAAGTTTTAAGTATGTAAGACGTTGACGTGATTGTTAAATTTCATAGCTCTGCTTAAATCGTTGTTGAGGAAAATCTGGGTTGCTATGTACATTTTCTGATTTGTTTAGTCGTAAATCTCCATTTTTTATTCGTTTTTCTACTCCCTCCATTTTATATAAATCATTACGTGTTTGACAGCAGGTACGTAATGGGTCATTTAGAAATTCAAATTTATTCTAAATTAATGGCGGCCAAATTTCAAAAAATGATGAGATATATATAACATTTACTCTGATAAAAATGATATCATGAATACATTCAATTGTCTAAAAGCCAGTGAATTTTTTCTCCAAATTCTCTGTAAAATCGGAATAAAAATCATATTTTCAGTAAATTTATTGTTCAACAGTCTGTTGAATGAATCTAGTTTTATCCAAGAATCAACAACCACTTTAATTATAAGCTGTCATTTAGTATCTAGTGAAAATTCATAATGAGTGATAGTTGTGCTACTGCACCAGCTATTAACTAGCAAGTAAATATTGTGATGAATAATTTGCTGCCAGCAAAATCAAGAGAAAAATACGAATAGCATTTCAAAAATTTTATTCTTCTCGTTTATTTCGAAGATTCACCAAAAAATTATAAGAAAAATGAACCCGAATAATACAATTTGTAGGAAATATTGTTACCAATTTTTAAATCGTTTAATTGAGTTCTGCCTGACTGGACTAAATGAGCCATTATTATTATTCATTTTTAGATTTTCATGGAATTATTTTCCAGCAGCTTGACTGCATTAACCTTTCTAGATTTCATATCATTTCTAGAAACATGTGGATTCGTTTTCTGATGGCATTTCAGGTTAGCTTTTCAAATTTCTGCTACCACAGTTGTCGGTTGATTGGTCAAACCACCAACACTGACATAAGAACTTGGCAAGTTGACTTGAGTGTCACACCAATAGGTGGTTCCACTTATGTTTCACTTGCGTTTCTTTTCTCGGTTTTCACATTTTGTCTTCAATCGAGGACCGCCTGCCCGGTACTGGCGAAGCCCAATAGGGTGAAACAGCTGTCTAAGTAATTATGAATGCAAATGATAAATCCTGAAACAGGTTCATTTTTATATTTGAAAATACACTTTTTCAATAAAATCATACAACTGCCCCATCAACCCTCTAGGGGTTATAGCTACCCCTATGAAAATTTAAAATGGAAAGGGGTAACGTATGATACCTCGTCTGTAAGGGTTTTCAATTCTCTTTGCAGCAATATGGTATTTTTTTTATAATTGGACGGTATAACAAAAAAAATCAATTGTTCAATTTGTATAGTTCATTAATGATACCATGGAATGAAATAACGTTTAATGCTTTCAATGATATTTGAAATAAAATAGTCCAAATGGGAACCGTTCATCTCCTGACAAAAAAAGTAGACGGTGTTGAAATTTTTCGACAACGTTTTGCAACATAACTGCTTTGAGTTGATTGCTTTCCTGCCTGATGCAGTGTTTTAAGATACCAATATTACTTGGTTTCCTCTTGTAAACTTTTTATTTTTTAATAACCCCACAGAAAAAAATCAAATGGAGTCATATCTACCAAACCATCGCCAGGGAAAAACTTGATTCAGGTAATCTCGTACTGTTGCTGTATAATGTGTTGTAGCTCCGTCCTGTTGAATACATATGTTTCCATTAATGTCTGCAGTGTTAACACGATCAGAAAAGCGTCGTAAGTCAGGTATTAAAACATTCTGTAAAAAATCCAAGTAACTGGCCCCACTTACTGTCCCCTCAAAAAATATAGTCCAATTATTGTGTTATTCAGTATGCCAGCTCAAACTTTCATTTTAATAGGATACTGCATGTGACCTTTTCTCATCCAGTGCAGATTTTGCGTACTCCATAACAATTTTGTTTGTTCACTGTTCCATGTAAAGTAAAGTTGTCTCATTGGAAAAAAGAATATTTCTGGGAAACATCGGATTCCGTTGACACCTATTTATCAATATTTCACAAAATTATAATCTACGATCAGGATCATCCTCATTCAGTTCTTGATGTAGTTTAACTTTATATGGATGTCTTGATGTAGTTGAACTCTATATGGATGGTATTCATGTGTTTTCAAATTTCTCAATACAGATGTTTTACATACATCATTATCAACAGCTACTTCTCTTGTAGGTGTCAGTGGATTTTCCCCAAAAGATAATAAAACATACAATTTCTTGTCTTCATTCAGTTTTGATTTCCCAGCTTTGGGAAGATGGTCAGGATACTTCTCATTAAATATTCAGATTGTGCTCATGTTTTATCACCCACCCCAAGCAATATCAATATTTCAATTTTTTGGGTCTCAGATAGGCACGTTTCAAAACAATTCACTAAAAAGTTTAGGAATTCTTGAAGAAAGGATTTATAACAAAATACAATACAAATAATTCTAGAAGTCTAGCGAACTAACTGAACTTCAAATGCGTCTTATCTTTTTGTAACATTTAAATGTCACAAAAACATCTGATAATAATTTTTTGACAACAAAATAACTAATAGACTAGTCAATCATGACAGGTATTTGTCCCAAGGGAGATCTGTTTGTATTAATAAAAATAATGTTTTCTTCAGAATCTCATTTCAAAAATAAAAAAAAAACATATGGCTGAATAGAGAATTGGAAACCCGTTCAAAAGAGGTATCACAGGTTACTCCTTTCTATTCAAAATTTTTATAAGAGTAGCTATAGCTACCAGCGGGTTGATGGGGCAGTTGAATAATTTTATTGAAAAAGTGTATTTTCAAATATGAAAATTGACCTGTTTTGGGATTTTCCATTTGCATTCATAAACAAGTGGAAAATGATTTTATGTGTTACTTTAGAACCACGCTGTATAACTTTTGATAATGAGCGAAAGAAAAATTTAAGAATCATGAAAAATGAGAAATAATACTTTCTGTTTTTTACTACTTCTAATTGTAACGAACGTTGATGTTCTCTTACCACGTAGTAACATCTACATCTATGAATTTATTAAAATTTAAGAATGTACCTGAACAGGATGGTCTACGAATTATTACACTGCTTACATCAGTTACTTATTAGAATTGTACCAATATGAAAACAAGATAGAAAATCCAATATTCACATTGTGAAGTATAGTATTAGTATAGTATTAGTCTTGTTCTGAATTCACTGATATGACAGCAACTGATGTATGTTTATATAATAGTTGAACCAGTTACTTTTCTTATTCATTGGGATCCTGCCCATATGGAACGAAAATAAATGACCTAATATTCAGGGAGATGGAGAAAACTCCTGAAGACGCAAACTTGGATGCCAAAACGTGTGTCGAGAAGAATATTGCATTTTTGGTGATTCGGAAAAGTACTTGTTTTGGATTTATTCTTAGCCAGAGGTTCCATTTTACATTAGAAAACATCAACAGGAAATGTAATAATCATGTTATCACATGTAGAAATAGTGTAATCATTTTTGGTTGATGAAAATTCTAGAAAGAACCATGTAATTATTATAAAACTAATAGCAATCAAAGATGAAGTTTGTGTATCCGATCGTTTCATAGGATTGAATAATCTGAACCATCTTGGTCATGTCAACTACCTGGCTCAATCACTTTATGAAAGTATAAATATCACTGTCTGTAGAATGAAATTATGCAAATTTTTATTAAATGTTTGAAATTTCAAAAATTTTATGGCATGATTTTCTTATATTAAATATAAGAGCTCCTCCAAGTCCATTCGCAGTTAAGATATAAATAGTGAGCATTGAAAAATTGCCACCCTGTGTATTATATTTACACCAACTACATCATGAATAATAAATCATATAATTGCAACACAAATAGTAGACAATCAAACAGTCACCAAAACAGATACTAACTTGTCTGAACATGAATGGAAAGGAGGTACACTAATGACTAATACCCTTGTTGCAGATAGTGTGGGTTATTGACATCACAATGAACAAAAGGGTGACTAATCGTTGGTTGGGGTGAATAGTAAATACACAATGAGCATGGTCACTGGTCACAATTTATGAAATTCAGAGAACTAAACCATAAAATTGATCATATTTTCATAACATCATTAATTTTTAATTGTTTCTTTTTTAAATAACAAAAAAGGTCAGACCAATGAAAAATTATTTTAAAGAAATGTTAATTTCAATTATATGGGTCTGGGACGTGTTCCCCAAGTAAAACATGTATGTTTATTTTATACAGAAAAGTATCTTGAAGTCTCACGAATTTTACCATACTCACTAGATTTATTTATATAAATATTCGAAAATATATCAATATGTGAGTGAAATAATTCTTTAGACACCAATACTATTTTTACGAGTAATATAAATTATATTTTTATATTCTCCACATTCTCTTACCTACATTCAACTTAGATTTTATATCTTTATATTGCATTGTTTCAAAAAAGTACAGCGACAAATTATTACAAAAATCTTGTGAGATTAACAAAGAAACACCTGTCAGCTGGTACACCATACAAATCTAAAGCGATTTTGAAACAGATAGATACCTGGAAGCATTTTTCACAATATCTGTAGAGAGGGTTGTCATTTTCCGACTTGCACTGAACACATCTTGAAAAGTCTGATCGAGAAATAGCTGAACCATCTAAAGAACTGTTATCCGAGTCCTCACAATCTGTAACCCATCTTTCCAATGAAGAGTCGCATAAAACTTCCACAGCTGCAGCAATCATTAGATGGTCCTAGTAAAATAAAATCATTTACATATAATACAAATCAATGAAAAAATAATATTCATTTAGTAAACATCATTGCTGAATATTGTTCCCAATGAATAATTTAAGACAACTATTATAACATAAATACATCTAGATCATCCATCTAAAGTCATTTCATTAACACGAAATACGAGAACAACTATCTAAAAGTAGATGAGTATTTGAAAGTTTTCATGTTAAAAATGAAGTATAAAGAGAGAGAACAACAAAATTAACGAAAAAATAATCAGGAGAAGGTAACAAAATTTTAAAAATATAAATATTTGCATTTTCTCCTAAAACACTGATTACAAATGTCATGCTCAGGTTATTTTAAGCTTCAATTAGGATTTAAAATTAGCTTGGATAAAACAAATGCATAAGTGACTAGGATTTCACTACTGAATTTTAAATGTTACGCATAATGAAACTAAATCAGGTGGCTGTAACAAACACATTTTAACCCACTATCAACATGTGGTTTTTCATTTGCTTTTCTGTAGGGGTTGACGAAGCCAGGAGGTTGCTGTATGGCAGTAGTTTATCAAAAACTGAATAAATCTCATACCTTTTACATATCGATAAAGACTAGACTACCATGTGTTTTGACATTTGGTACAAAACAACTTATTTAAAGACCTAAATTCCATTGAAATTTGGGATTTTGTTATTTAGTGTAACAGCCAATATTTATATATGAAAAAATTTGATAAACTGACTTTTCTTAGGTAAATATTTTTTTCAATAGTTTGAACCAGTTTTTGAAAAATGTTCAATTAGTCATATTTATTTGTTTGCTGGTTACGAATTTTGGATCAATTTCAATTCATTAATGTTTCAAAACTACACAAACTTCAAATATGGAATCGCTTTTGGGAAACATTTTAAAACACATGTTTGGCAAATTTATGGCTAAATAAATTAATGTATTCAAAAACACACTAATGTGAGATTTCCATATGAATTTTACATCATATACATTTCTAGTTCAATTTTGTTAATATAATCAACTAAAACTACTCTTGTAAAAGTGTCATTTAATTTCATAAATGATTATGATTTAATTTGCTGGAAAACAATTGAAAATATAGAAAAAAGTTGAAAAAATCAAGTGAATAATGGTTCACAGCAAAAAGAGGGTTATTAAAGAGTTTTTTAATTACCAAGAGTGGATTCCCAAAATAGTCAATATTACAACTTTTGATTAGCTATATCCTCAAAAGAAGACCAGAGTGCCAAGTATTGACTTCAAATTCATGATCAGTTGACAAAAATATGTATTTCAATATTTTTTTTCAAGAACTAGTGTGAGCTGTTAAAATAAATATATGCCATTTTCTCAATCTGATTAATGGAACAACAAATCAGAGACAAATTTGAAAGTACTTACATCAGAGCCACTTGACGAATTGTCTTGACATCCGTCATCACTTCCAGACAAGCTGGCCACTTCATATTCGATGAGTTCAAACTCCTGTTGATCACTGCTTTCCGATTTTGAATCAGTATCGGATGTATCTCTCACTACGTCTAAAAATAATTCATTAAGTAGGTGCCACACACTAAGAGCGTATGCAGTAGCCTACCAGTTTCTCTGTCTTGCAAACTATATACACTTTCAGTATCTTCCTCAGAAGCTTTCGAACTTTCACTTTCCAGTCGATAGTAATAATATCTTGGTCTTTTCCTATCTATTTGGGAAGACTGATCGTTTTCCCGGGATCTTTTTCTCCATGAGGCTGAAACATATGATAACATTTTAAAAATTTTAGATGTCAACATGGTACACTTACAGAAAAAACAATGTATGAAAGTTTCGAATGTAAAATATTAAACTGACTTATCTAATCTCTGATACAAACAATTAATATGTGTGATATTTAGTAACATAACTTTAGAAGTTGTCATGAGTAAATTGTATCAATAGCAGTACTTCATTACTAAATATAGCACACTAGTATACATTTGAAATAACGTGAATATACTCACATGTGCTTCTTTCTACTGTTGCTGACATTTTGACTAGAAATAAGTTTTGAGAAAAATAATCACGCGTAAACTAAACCCGCACAAACTTGCTTCGTAAACTTCCACGAAATCAACAAACGTTCCGGAAATACCAGTATGTAATGTATAACGAAAATATTCTATGCGCATGACTGAAAACCGTTTCCTCTGTTGAAAAACAACGCCTTTAGACAGCTGAAATATGTCAATACTAATATGACAGCTGCCAACTACCAAAAGCCATTTTTTCTCACTAGAATGATTTCGATTCATGATGTATTCCACAGTCCCATTACTATACTGTGGTCCCGTCATCTGATGATCCGACGTTTCAAAAGTTTTCTGATTGGTGCAAACACACATTTTCAATTGGCGCCAAAATTCTCAAGCTGCAGGACGTACCGGGAAACGTCCCGGCGGCCCAGCCACAAACCACTTACTCTAAGAGGTTTGTGGGCCCAGCATCGGCCTACTGATTACATCATGGTATTTATATGTATATAGTCCAGTCGGTATTGTTTGAGAGTGAAAGAATTTCAAAAATGCAAACATTCCGGTACATCAAAGAACGCAACATAGTCGTCTCAAGCAAGTGGCACTGCAATTCATTCACAAAGTCACGGAGATATTTCTAACCGCAATGTCTTTTGAGGATGCTAACTAACCATTAAAATAGTGACTTGTGACACATAGGATGTCAAAAGAGGCGGCCGACCGTTTTTTCTCATGTTAAAGATAGTATCGGTAGGCGTCGGACTGGGGGTATTAATATAAATTTTCTAGTGATATATTCTGTATGATGCGAAGATAATTGAAATATCATGAAAACTAATTTTGTTTAAATATTTTATTTTGAGAAGAACAATGTATATTCCTGAGAACGTTTTTCCAAATGGATTCAATCTCCAGCGATTCACATCCAATGTGAATCGGTGCTTTCGCACAGGCACCGCTCTGTGAGCGCCTTAAGGATTTTCCTGTAGTGCTTGTGTTTTGTCCTTGCAAAAAATTTGAAATAGTTTTTTATTTAGGATTATTACCTTCTAGAGATCTATAAAATAGTCAGAATATTAAATTTTAAAATGAATATAAATGTAGAATTTGCTTTTTGAAAAAGAAATAATTTGGCAGTAACTTTAATTTATGAAATTTTGCATATAAACATGAATATGTATCATCTGATGACGTTTTAAAGACTAATCCGTTTTCTTTATCCAACCTTTTTAAATCAAAACATAATTTGTAGTCATAATCCGTCTTTTGATGTAAATCAATTTGATATTATCATTATTGATACTGATAATATAGAATTGATCATAGGTTTGATAATAAAGATGGATAAAGTCTTCGAAACGTCACCAGATAAGTAAATAAATAGAATAGGTTTCCACGGTTAACAAAATTTAAACATCTAAATTCCGTGTTGAACCGCGCTCAAAGTGTTGCATTGTTCGACGTTTCGGCTTCGACTTTGAAACCATTTTCAAGAAGTAGAAAACTATGGCTGACACAAACTTTGGGGTTTTGTAACTTGACGCCGGGGCCTCAATGTGCCTACTCTCCAGGTCTCGTCGCTGGTCTTCCTATGTATATTTATATTTCGTTTTCTATGTAAATAGAGTGTACTGTTCTCCTAACAGAATTGTTCGTCGATAACCAAACACTTTCTGTCAGTGGATACTTTCAGCTTCAAAAAGCTGTTGTTTTTCTTGAGTTCCTTAAGAATTCTAAAAATTGTCGATCTATTGACACCAGTAATACTCGCGCATTTTAGCATTACATACTCTTTACTTTTCATTTCGGGAGGATATTATATTCTTAAAGAATTATTAACATTCATAACAATTGTTTTTCTATTTATATTTAATGCTGCGAGTTTCGGACGCTGCACGGTTACCGAACAACTAGCTTCCATGTGGTATAGCTTTTTATTCAATGCGCTGCCGAAGTAAACTGAAGAATATCAGGATTAACCACCCTACCATGGCCTTTAAACTCCCAACAGAAAATACTGTAATATTTTCTTCCTGTTGCAAATTAATCAAAGACAGAAATTTTAAAGAGTATCTACATGTTTTATTCAATATTCCATAGAGAACGACCACAGAATAAGTGAGGAATGCTTGAAATTGTTGAGATTGGTACACGACATGTTCCGTAATAATAGTCTCTATACACCAATGACTTGGCCACCTGCACGTCGTCTTGATTTCAAACAGGTCGGAGCCTGGCTCACTTATCCTTTGGACTGATGTTTGCCAGAAGGACAAATAGGTCATAACTGATGGTGAGTGTTGATAGTATGGCGGCATGAATGTCCTCAGACATCAGTACCGCCCTTCACGGTGTATCCCTACCTGGCTGGGGTGGGTTGGATGAAAAAAATTGTTCATCTTTTAACGGAGGACATAGGGGTCTCATTTGACAGAGTGTCGGGACCTTCTATATCGGGAGGGGTCGTCTACAGTATAATCCATAGCTTCCCTGACTAATATGACTTGGCCAATAACGAAAAAAAAAAGTATTTATACTATTTTGTCAATTATTTTAAAAATTTACAGAAGTATAAATTCTACACTTCTGATTAAATTTGACCTAAAAAATTTCAGTTTATGCAGAGAAGAGAATGTAAAATTTCATCACAAACAAAATATGATATTCATCGGAGTACCTAGTTACTACATGGTAGTAACTGTTGGGACTTTGTTTTTCTGAGGTTGGATTGTTGAAATGTCAGCAAGTCACATGTATACTTTTTATTTCCCTTATCCTTCAGATTTTCCTGAAAAGGCTCGTGATTTTTCGCCTCCTGTGAAAATGGACTACATTGGCTTTCCTTATATATCCTTTATATATATATATATATGATGTGTTTTCTATCCGGGTGTTCATCCGTTGTGTACTATTCGATAGTCGACGTTTCGCCATCATCTCAGATGGCATTATCAAGGCGAGTTACTG